>DWLH01001576.1:0-12532 GCA_018249795.1 Heliconius telesiphe telesiphe | reverse complement strand
TTTTTTTTTATTTTTTATTTCTTCTTTTTAGTTTTACTTTGTTAATTGTCATAGCAAAGATTACTTTAAGAATAATGATTTTCATTCTTATCCATTGCTAAAGGACTAGCCTCTATATATTCAATAATAATTTGTGGAAAAACAATAAAATCAACTTTAAAACTAGACTTACATGAAGAAACTTAAACAAAAACTAAATTGTAGAATATAATATTTTAGTTACTTCAAAATAAAGAAAATTGAAAAGTAATAAATGAAATTATTGATACCTATATACTACTTATATGCTGGCAAATACCTAAAGGCCGGTTCTATCAGGTGCAAATGAAGTCCCTGATAACATTATCTGCCAGATAAACTAAATTTTTTATTCCACACAGGTCTTGGATAGTCAGTATAGCGATTTCCACGATTTAACGATTTTTTTCCCCTAAAACATGTATATTTTAACTATTTTAATGACTATTGCCCCGAATATTTTGAACGTATTACGCGACTTTGTGAGTATCGAATAATTAACCCATGATCTAATTATTTTGAATCACTTAATAAAAATGAGGCCATTCGATGCGCAGGGACAAGTATGCGACAGTAAACGTCATAGGTTGTGAAACACGACAAAAATAAAATATTTACATTTTCATTTCCTCGCTCTGGTCTCGACGCAAAAGTGCGGCATTGAGTTCAGCTATTCATCACGCGATGCTTCAAGATTTCGGCGGAAAGTGGGAGACAGAATTGTGTAATGAAAAACGGAGTGTCGTAACACAAGATTGGTTCCATCTGCCTCCCCTATTATGTTGCGGGATCCACCAAGAAATTATTTAAAAAAACAAAAACCCCGACTGCATAAAACTAAAAAGAAAAAACAAGACCAATAGTTTATTAGAATTAACAGTAGGGACCCCTTTAAATTATACAGGGTTATTGGTAAAGATTTAATTGATTGAAGAATTACTTATAGGTCCCGACTGTTAATCCTAATAAACTATTGGGGTTGTTTTTTTCTTTTTAGTTTTATGCAGTCGGAGTTTTTTTTTAATATTTTTTTTCTTTTTTGTTAGGATTCATTAGGATTATGAAACGAATAATTTATAATGATAATTATGATATACCTTTTGCAATCCTTGTATTAAGCTCTTGAATTTCATACCCATATTGTGGTATTCGAAAAACAAATATATTTTTGTACTAAGTCCAATAACGTCCCACAGCCGCCATGATATTTTTTTTGTAACCCTACCTATTTAAGTTTGACACTTGGCTGTTAAGACGAATCTAACGATACCTCAATTAAGAAAATCCATTCAGCGGTTCTGGAGATGTGAGGTAATAAAGAATATTACATACATACATACAAGATACGCGCGAAAAACATAACTCTTTCTTAGCAGTCGGGAAAAATATTTTTGGAGCAAATGCTAACTACGTAGCGTCTAATACAAAATATTAACAAATGCAAAATATTCCGACAAAACATTTGCAGTGTTTATATTATTGGGATCTATGCGTATTCGCGTCATACGAAATACAGGTATGGTATAAAAATCGTGAAATGAAAGAAAAATCCTACGTGCAAACTGTGGAGGCATCTTGATTAATTTCTTTAGGTATGGGTTTGAAATATTTTATCCTATATGCTGTTTCCGTAAAAGGAGCGCTGCCTCTTCCATCCTGTATATACCAGATCGGTTGTCATGGAGTGAACATAAAAAAGCTATCAGCAACCACCCATTAAATAACAGATTACTCTTAGAAACTTTATTCGTAACCGATGAAACTGGCATAAGCCTTTTCAACTTTAGGTAATCAACTAACATCTTAAAGTAATGTAATTTGTATGTATATATCTAAGATATTATGAAGCACGTCGCGTAGATCTTTCGCATTTGTTGCCGGATTATTTACTTGGCATTGTTGTATTAGGGTTATGTCTTTCAAATTAAGGTAATTAGCTGTCACCAATTAAAAGAAATATATTTTGAAGCAACTAAGTACAGAATAAATTTTAGCAAGTTACTCCAATGCATAACCCAAGCTTACAGTGAACAGGCTTTGTCTGACCTCACCTGCGCCCGCGGTGGAGCGTCTCCTAGTTTTGAGGACGCGGTGGACAACCGGCATAAGAGACGCGGGTGGCCTGTTTGCATCTGTCTATGATCTACTCTGCTTGTTGCTCGTAGTCGTTGCGAGGCTAGCAGTGCACTATATGTCCTCGCCAGTCGTGGGCCGCCTCTGCTACACCACGTTGACAACGTCATCTAAATCATATTATTTCTAATAAGAGCTTTGACTTTCGCAATTTTTACACATTTGAAACGCTTTAGCCAGTTTAAAAAAAATTATAGCCTTTATTTTAGGGGGGCAAACTTTGATATTAAAGAGCTCTGGCTAAGCTAAGTTTGAATTTCAGAAATAATAACTAATAAGTTAGGTAATTAGCAAACTCTTAGGTCGAAAATCCCGGTCCGTAAGACCGGGGTCACCAACGATGTAAGTCAAATTAACGTCACCAATGCCGGGTTAAGGTCGTACGCATGTACCCCTGCGTAACGATTGGCCTTTGGACGGGTTCCTAGTTTCATAATATAAGACATGTAGTGGAACACAACTTCTATTATACATTAAATAACTCAATTGTTATTTAAATAAGTATAAGTTCTGAAAATTTTGCATATAATTTACATTTGCATAATTTACATTTGTACGGTGTCTTGAACCTTACAAATTACAGATAATATAATAAATTAACAACTTACCTTGAAGGCATTCCTAAATTTGTTTGACATGATGTTGTATAGGAACGGATTGATCGCAGTTGAAAGAAAATAAAGGACCCCCGACAAATAAGTCAGCACTATGTATACCTGTTAAGAAAATATAAAAACATTAAAAAAATATATAACCGACTTCAATACTATACTTGTATGCATAAACTGACTGGATCGAGGAATGTGATTTACTTATTTTGAACCAATGCTCAGTTAATATGCGTGCGCTACTGTGGTAGTAATAATGGGTTTAAAATTTTTAGATAAGGAGTAACTAAAAGAAACTGTATTGATACAAGCATGGGTATCCTCATCTCATGAATTAACTATCGACATAGAATAGCAGGTCCATAAATTGTTGCCACAGCCAATGCATCAGGCCGCTTGTTGCCAAATATAATATATGCTGACATAAAATAAAATGCCGTTGCGTCAACGTAGGTGTTGCTGCTCTCTATGGAGCTTCTGTACGAAGCTGCATGTTTGCTTGCGGGTACCCCGCTTTGAGGCTTAGAAGATAGAATCCTCGTTGCAATCTACTTTCAAAGATTCTGAAATTGTGGGACAAATAGTGATTTAGTAAGGATAACTCAGTCAATAAAAATTGTCTAGGAATACTTTATTTGAGAATGAGGAGATCACTTGCCACTCCAAGTGCAGGTACCAAAACAATCCAAGCAATCCGTCGTATAAAATATTTGAAGTTTCACCTAGTGTAAATCCTTTTTTAACATTTTTAAAATGTTATTCCACACTTAAAAAAGAAAAATACTTATTTAGAAACTTATAAAAAAATAAACGTAACGGGATTTGAACCCGCGCCTCTTGGAAACCGTCCAAGTGCTCTCCATCGAGCTACATCGAAATTCTTATACACATGTTACAACTTATTTATGTTGTTAGCATCTCTGTAGGGAGATTTTTACAAATTTCCGCTGCCCAATATAATTGCTTAGAATTATGATTTGGCAAAACACTTTTAAAATGTCAAAAATATTCAATATAATATAGTATTCTCTGTCGCCAAATGACAATTTCATGAAAAATCACGAATTGAGAACACCTATGAAACATCTATCCACTCTTTGTTGACTGAATAATCAGAGAATATACATATTAATAATCGTCCTTTTTGAAGTCGGTTGAAAATTGAACTGGATTCATAGTTCATTATAAATAATTAAATTAGAATTAATTTAGCTCCTTATGTTTTTATATTATTTTGGACTATGAATATTTATAAAGCATTTATGCGAATAAGTATATCATACATTTTATTATGGTAATATTATTAAATGTAGGTAAAATATATAGACAATGGCAAGTATGTAAGTGGCTATTTAAATAAATAAATTATAGTGAACTTCAAAAATAATATCTCTTAATTTTTTTTTTCATTAGTATTTGTTTTAGCTTCTATATGAATTGTTAAAAGAAAACGATATTTAAAAAATCGGTCAACTGCGTGTCAAACTCTGAGAGTTCTGTACCAATTTCAGGATTATAACGGGAATTACAACTTCTAAATCTTGACAAACTTAGATTTGTAGGCGTATACACTCATTTTGTATAAAATGAACTACAATTATAAGTTTGTAACAGTTTTTATGTGTAATAAAGATATACATTTTCATTTTTGGTATTTTTTTTTTTATTGTAAGTTCTCATTTCGTGCCAAATTTCATAATTGATTGAAAATGCTGCAAAATATTTGTATCTTTCGATTGCATTCACTTAGTAGCTTGATTTTTTCTGTACTGCAGGAGACCGTATATCTAAGTATTTCATACCTTTTAATTTCAGCTCGCTGCAATCTCGAAATAAACGGTCTTGACAGACAGACAGACGGGCAACAAAGTGATCCTATAATGGTTCCGGTTCTACCTTTTAAAGTACGGAACCCTAAAAAAATACTTTCTACCTATTTTAATTTTAACGTAACACTAACATAATAAATTATAACTATTACATTAGTGTTACTTTAAAATTATACTATACCTATTAATAAATTATATTATATTAATAAATGTACATTTGATTGTTAATTCTGTCATAAATATACATTAATCACAATACCTTGTAAAACGTATCGGTGGGATGCTCCAAATTCTTTCCATAAATAGCTATCAGTCTTTGCACGTGGAAAGGTGCCCAACATAGAAAAAATGATAACGCCACAGCCACTGCGATCAAATTTACAACATTTTTAACCAAATTAATGATTACAAGTACATTCTTGAATAAGTTCTCGCTGTTTCCTAAAAACGGCAGGAGTAGTAGAAGACCCTCTGCTTGAAATTTCGAATATTACCATATCGATATCAAAGTACTTTTGATCTTAATGTTCTTCAATTTTAGGATATGTCTGGTTCTACGCCAAATAAAGTGGTCTTGCGGAAAATTTTATTGCACTGCTTTACTCATAAAAAACTATTTCTGAAGTTACAAGTAAAGTTACAACTAGTGTGTAAGACACTCCGTTCCCATTAAGCCATTTCCGTTCACCACTTTCCGCTGAATTCTGTAGGCATTGCGTTGAGAAGCGGAGCACAACGCCGCGCTTTGCCTCGTTACCAGTTCGAGTGGACGAAAATATGAAATATTCAATTTTTTCGAGTGAGAATCAATCGTACAACCTATCGCATTTTCGCATGCTTATACCACGATTAGCCTTGACGCTTAAAAAATAATGACTTAGAAGGCTCAGATAATTACAAGATCGACTGTTTCGCAGCACTGTAACTGGTATTAAAAAGTCGACTTACTATAATATTAAAAAGCCCAAATAAAATTAAGGTAAGCATGGTCATGCATTAATATAGTCAGCAAAATCAAATATTCATGGTATATATATTCATGACTCTGCATCTGGTGGGATTGGCAGGGAATCATTGATTATGAGATGTTCGGTAAATTACGGCACATCGCAGATGCCTTCAATTTCCAAGCATTTAAGTGTAGTTATAAAACAAAAACGACTGCTACACAAGCAGTAACATGATATACGAGTATACGCAGTGATTTAGTTACATTACAACGTTAAAGTACATGTTGCAAAAAGAGTCAGAAACTATCTGGAAACGTTTTAGTTTTACCCTACCCGCTGTATTCAGCAGATATGGCTTCTTATACGATTTTTTATCCACGGTCCATGACTTGGCTGGCATTCAATATCTGAAAGATGCAAGAGAGGAGTCTCTACATAGTGCAGTTTTTGGGAAAACTATACTTACGCCGTGTTTTTTAATTGGAATTATTTTACGAAAAAAACAGAGCAAAAACTTATTCAAGTTGTTTTCCTAATAACATTATATATCTTACTATACTATAAATAATATGAGTAATAATTTTTCACTTATTTATATAAGTGAAAAACAAAACCAATATTTTCGTTAACCTTTAAGCTGTAAAGTTCATATTAGGTAAATTACATAATATTTTTAATAACCACTTTTAATACTACGCCCAACTGTTCAGTAGGATAAAATAAATTAAATTTTGAATATTTATGAATATGGTCTTTAAACATTTTATATGTAAAATGTAAATTAAAACGATAAAGGGTTACTTGACTAAATTAAATTAAATTAAGTATTCATCCGTTTCTTGACAAACTTATGTGTAAAATTTCTTCATAATATCTAATAATTTTTGTAATTAACATTGTTTTCTTTTTAGCTTTATGCTTTTCCTGATTCTGAATGTTAACAATTTATCTTACTAGATCAGAAAAAAACTTTTATAATATAAGCATTTCCACGAGCGGGAATTGGATCCACGGTTATTGTTTTTATAACCAGACATTGTTCCTCAGCGTCACGACGGCCACAAATCTAAAATTATTATAATAATTTTAAAAAAAATTGGAGTTATCACTGTATATGTATTTAAACCACGATTCTGCCACGAGCAATTTAGCAACTTAAATTATAAACATTATGAAATAAGACTAATTTTTCATTTCTAAAAAAGATTCATAACTCAATTTACCTAACATTCTAATAACCCGCCTTTGCGAAGCACCGTTCCGATACCGAGTAGTTCCGTTGGGCCGATCACCACTCTCCACGGACGTCTTTTTCACTGGATGCAAAATATGAGACGTGTTTAGTTTCACACCAATCAGTACATACAGGAACGTGATCAACGACATCGGAACAACAAAAAACACAAAACTTGAAATCACAAACACTTGATGCACACCGTGTCCTTTCACAGTACAAGCACTAATTGTTTGACCTTTTTCACTGTACGCTACGATACCGAACTGCATCGCTTGGGGTACAGCCGCACACAACGCGCACACCCATATTGCGATAATATAACGCACGGCTCTTGACAGCTTGGACATCGTATGCGACATGAACGGACGGCATATCGCTATGTATCTCTCTACGGTAAATGCGGTTATTGTCAGTACTGTCGCGTTAGCGGAAGTCTCCGAAACTAGCCCCACAATGATACATAGTGCTTCGCCGAGGGGATATGAAAATGGATTCCACAATCTGTGAAGTTCCAGCGGTAATCCACATATCAAAAGAAGAAGGTCCGATATGGCTAAGCTGAAGAGGTAGAAATTTGTAGCTGTATGCATAGATCTATTCCGGGCAATAACAACGCACGTGCTTATATTTCCTAAAACACCAGTTATGAAGATGACAGCATATATCACACTCAACGGTACTATGACGTTGAGGGAATCTGGTTCGGAGAAACTGGATGATTGTGTCGATTGATTAGTCCCATTGATAAAGGTAAAATTATTATATATTTCTTCATCATCCAACTTCATTTTTATTAGTACATTGGACTATCTGTAACAAATTAAAAATAATATTACTATTTGATATATATTTTCTTACTCCTTTAAAAATTTTCATAATATCATATCATATGATAAATATGACATATTCATCTTATTATTTTGACCTTTCTATTTCTTTATTATTATGATGTCTTTTTTGTAACTTCACGCCGTTTCCCGCAATGGCAAGGTAAGTTGTGGCATTGTGGCGTGGCGTGGCGACACTCATTGACGTGTGTTGTCTTATCAGAGAGGGGAAATTAAAATAATCCATTCCCTCGCTGTTCCTAAAGGCGGCTCACTGTCTCGTCTTTTTTTGTTATGGATATATAAATGGATATACACTTAAAAAATACTGCACTGACTTTCATCACCAATATAAAGCTATATAATCAAGAAGTAACACAGGATAAATTATAATTTGAGAAATTAACTAATTAGTCAAAAACAAACTAATATTTTTAAACAGCAGAATTAATCTTACCAAGGAACCGTTTAAAATTTATAAGAAAACTTCATAATTTCAGCTTGATAAGCTGCCATGCGATCTTTAGGGATAATCGTCTTGACTGATGAACATACAGAATACAGACAGAAGGACAACACAATGATCCTATAACGTTCTTTAACGTTACCTATTCCGTTCTTTTCTTTTGAGGTATAAAAAATTAAATTATATTTTTACACGCTTATAGCACATGCGCTAGATCAACCTAACGAGATAAAATAATTAATACGAGAAAAATATATTAAAGAATTGTATATCTAAAAAAGATCTTCAAAAAAGTTCACGATATGTATGTAATAGTGTATCAAATGTTAATACAATTATACATAAAAACAAAAAATCTACGGTAAGATTTTATTTAATCAATTGTGCCCAATTTTTTACAAATTTTATAAAGCGAAACTAAGGTACATTTATTGAACTACAAATTACAAAAATGTTACTGTCCCGCTTATAGCAGGAATCTAGTGAGTAAGTGAGAATCTAGTGTTTTTACATTCCGTTTCTCATATTTCCGCCGAATTTCCGAGGCATTGCATGTTGAGTGGCGGAACTCAACGCCGCTCTTTGTTTTGTTACTTATTTCTATACCTTGAAAATATTAAATAATTAACTCCCCCGAGTAAGAGTTCCATCCACAGCAAACCAACACACTAAGTTAAAAGATGAGAAACTTGATTTGTCTTTCTCATCTTTAGATACTTTATTAATTAGTTCATAGATATTATCTATGACCTCTTAGTTATCAAAATAAAACGAAAACAGATAGTTGAATACTGAGTACATTCCTTTCAATGGTTGCATGTGTCGATTATTTCTCTCTTTCTTTTACTACACCTTGGCTTCTCTCTAGAAAACTACAGACAAGCTTTTAATGGACATGGACTATTTTCATAAATATTTATATTATTTTAAGATATATTATTAAGTCTATTGGGACCAGGCTTAGGTGGTTACTGCTTATCTATTTTAAGATACAACTAGTTACAGAATGGGAAAAACATTTATGCACTTTCTTTTAGATTAGATTAGACTAGACTATACTTCATTGCACAAAAATAATTTTAAAAATACAAATAGCACAGAAAACACATAGATAAAAACAAGTATGCGAAGGCGGCCTTATTGCTTAAAACATAAAAGAGAAGAGTGGACGCTAACGCTACGTGCACATAAAAAAAATAAAAGATAATACTAAGTAAATATATAATATACTTATGATATACGGTAAAGGGAAAAGAGGCTTTAGCAAAAAGCGCAACGAATGGTGGGATGATAAAGTGCAAGATGCTGTAGAAAAGAAAGAAAAAAGCATGGCAGGATTATAAAGCCTCAGGTAAGGATACAAATATGAGGGAGATAAAAAAGAAAGAGTATAAGCTGCAAAAGCACTAAACGAAAGTACTAATAAAGATGAAGCGTGAAAAGGCAGAGAATGAAAGAGATGAAAGGTTAACCAACAATTTCAGGGAAATACAACACGAAACTTTTCTGGCGAGAAGTTGGTATTTCTCGAGGTTGCTCGCTGGGAAGAATGGTGAAATTTTAACACAACAACCACACGTTTTGCAGTGATGGGCGGAATTTTACAAGGAGATATATGAAGGTGATGACGCCTCAGTCTCAAGTTACTGCGAAACGCTGAGTCTTGATGTAGCCGATGGCGTAATCAGTATAAAATTTAAGAGTGCAATACAAAGTCTGAAATGTGCTGAGGCAGCGGGAGCAGATGGAGTTACGGCTGAGATGATCAAATATGGTGGGATTGGCAAGGCGCAGTCATCGTGCCTTTGTATAAAGGCAAAGGTTCACAGATAGACTGCGCAAGCCTTAAGGGCTATCAATTTAATAAGTTTGGGTAGTAAAGTTTATGCTAAAATATTAGCGGGAAGAACGCAAGAGAAGTCTGAAAGGCTGTTGTGGAAGAGGGTGTATGGATCAGATCGTTCCCTCCGCATGATCACGGAAAAATTTTTGGCCATTAACCAAAAAGTTTTCTGTGCTTTTGTGGACTTGGAAAAAGCGTTTGACAGAGTTGTGAACATGAAATTACGGGAGATACTACTCCGGTACAATGTGAGCGGACTTTTGCTGCAGGCTGTAAAGTCTTTTTACAGCCATCACTCAGCCTGCGCGTGTAAGCTTGGTTGTTCAATTTGTATTTGGATAGTTGTCTCCAAGGAGTGTAACAAAGTGATATGGGGGTGGAAGTAAGTGACTTGAATGTCAATTGCCTGCTGCAGGCAGATGATGCAGTTCTCATTGCATCATGAGAATTTGAGTATCAGGTATTAGTCACTATTCTGAAAGAAAGATGTGAAAAATATGGTCAAAAAATGGTGCAAAATATGGTGAAATAATGGTCTAAGCCTGAATACGAATAAGATAAAGGTTTTGGTTTTTGATAGAGATGAAGAAAGGACGGAATGCAAGATCAATGTAAATGACAAGATATTATTTTATTAATATGACGCTATTATATCGCTGCGAAACGTGGGTATTACAGAAGAAGAATGAAAGAAAGATGAATGCCGTCCTTACCAAGGGCTGCACCAGCAAGACCACCATGAGAAAAGCGGACTACGACAGCATGCCTACCATACCACGGAAGAGGAACACCAAAACAATCTGAAACAAGCTAGAAAACAAAGCAAAAGGTTTAATTTCCCACCAACACTACTGAAACCACTACAAAAACTTATAAGGAAGGGTAAAATTACTAGGAGCCACCGGACATTCAATAGGTGAATGGCGCTCCTGGCTGCGGAAAGTCCACCTGGGTGGTCAACAATTTACCCTATCACATATTTAAATGATATGAAATTATGAATGTATTTTTAATTAATATTACTTCGGAAAATATTTACATATATGTAGTACATACAGTATAGAAGTTTCCTTTTCTGCTTCCAAATCTGTCTAAAGGCCCCCATGATTTATAACTTTAATTACATTCCATAATTCATGGTCAATGGTCATTTTAGTAGAATTAATAAACAGATATCTCGGGTCAATTAATTTAAATTCTTATAAGCCTTTATATCCCTGTGAATAGATACTACCCTCTTATGTACATAAGTTTGTTGTAAGCTTTCTTATTTATATATTTTTAGGGTTTCGTACCTCAGAAGAGAAAAACCAAAGCGGTCAAGTGCGAGTCGGATTCCTTAACGAGTGTTTCGTACCAATTTCAAGAGTGTAGATCAACGGCTTCCCGTTTTGATTGTGTGGGGAATTTCATACAATATGCAGCATAAACGATGCATTGCACTCGTACATTTTTTTTCAACTTCACACTGTGTTCCATATATAGCAGGGTAGGCAGAGGGAACCTAGTGCTAAGACATTTCGTTCCCCACTTTCCACCCTATATTCAAGGCATTAAGTGTTGAGTGGCGAAACTCAACGCCGCACTTTGCCTTGTTACCAGAAGAAGAAATGAAGAATGAATGAATCACTGAAATATGTGATAGGGGAAAAAGTGAATAAATAATAATTCATTCATCTTTTTACAAGCTTGATTTTATTTTATTTTATAGATAGAAAGATATTTTATATTACTTTCAGCTTGCTTTCAGCTTTCAGTTTTGGCGGATACAAAGTGATCCATTAAGAATTCCGTAGGTTCTTTTTCAGGGAACCCTAAGAATAACTTATATGGTAAATATATTAATACATAAACCATAGGTACATAAAACAAATTCGTATGAAAATACGTAACAAATAGATAACATAAATAAATATATGTATACAATAAGAATGTCATTTCAAGAAGTTAAATATAGGAATAATTTAAAGATGTAAAAAAAGTTCTTTTTGCAGAGCCTTGAACTAATTAAGACTCTTAGCACGTTTTTAATTGATGGGATGGGAATACCATAGCCTGACGGACAGCTTTGACTGAAAAGGAGTTAGGAAACCAGGAGAATGCGAGTTACTTAAAAACTCAAATTGTTTTTTATGTAGCTTTACGATGTATCCTGCTCACAGCAGGATACCAGGCAGAGGGAACCTAATGACGAGACACTCCGTTCCCCATTTTCCGCCGAATTCTGGGTGCATTACGTGTTGAGTGGCGTAACTCAAAGCCACGTTTTGCCTCGACACTAGAGCGAAGAAATAAAAATATAAATTTAAATAAATATTTCATTTCCTCGAGTGGGGAACGAATCCACAACCAGTCGCATTTACAACCACTCACACACTTATGCCTCTGCGCCACGACCACAAGACTAGGATAGTTTCACGATAGCGAGGAAATTACATAAATTCACTGTCTCTAGTAAGAATGGAACCCAAAACCATCCGTTGTAAGAGTTACTTAACAGTTAGTTGTGATTGACCAACTGATCCACGATGGCCCTTTTTATAGTGCAAGTTAAAGTTACTTCACCAAAATAGTAACTAAAATGAGATATTACATTTAAAACAGTCGTTAAAATTATAAAA
>DWLH01001575.1:0-12532 GCA_018249795.1 Heliconius telesiphe telesiphe | reverse complement strand
CAGTTCTTCATTTATGGCGCTTCGAGCGTGCCAGTTGAGCACTAATCACTTCGCCAATGTCACGTTGTATGGAGAACACACGAAGGAGGTTGTACGGTAAAAAGAGACTATATTACACAATAGGAGACTGCATGTCAAAAAGTCCTGTTAAATGAAGAAACATTCGTCGTAGCGCGTGTAAAACCGCGTGCTGCTTTACTATTTTAATTGTAAAAAAAAAAACTGGCAAAAAAAATTACGTGTGCGTCCAGTCCAGTGATTCGGGACGCCTGACAGAAGTGATAACTTAAACTATTCTAAGTGGAACTGTTTAATATTTATGTCAATAGTCTACTAAAGCACTGAGTCATGCTAAGAGAGAAGAGAGAGAAGTGTATGTTCAAAATATGGCTAGCTGTAGATCAAAGTGAGAGAGGAGAAGCCTGCCGCTGGAATATGCATGAGAGAAAGGGAAGCCAGACAAACTGGCGCTTAACAACGTGTTACATAACGTAGCGGTTTAACCTCCCATAAGAAGTTGTCACATCAAATATATCGATCATATTAAATATATCGATCATATAAAATTGATTTAATTCTGCTTTAATCAACTTATAATATTTAGAATTTTTGAGGGTAGGTACAATGTTAGAAATTTCTTAGAATCTACAGGTTTTAAACAAAATATTATTTAAATATCAACATTTGCTTATTTATGCTGCAAAAATATACAGTACTAAATTGTTAACATCTCATCAAGGTTTTATTTGAAATTTTCTCTACAACGTTTCATCTAATGCAAATGCCATTTTCTTGCACTATTACTATTATATCTTTATAATTTCCAATTTTGTTACTAAAATTTCGAATTATACGTTACTATATAAAACGAAATACGACGAAATACATGTAATTTTTATTGAAAGAAATATTTCAGTTGTTACAATTGAAGTTACATGCATAAATTAGCGCATTATTGTAGTGTACGTATTTAACTATTATTTTGTGATAAAATAAGTTTAAATTTTGTCAATTCATCTAAAAACAGTAGATACAAATACCGGATGAGATTAACTGTAAAGCTGGACTATGTGTGTCACAAAGAACATTACAACGAGTACTGGAATTATTTAATGCAATATAGTGGCACAAATAACACCCTATAGTCTTGTTAAATTAAAAATGTCAACAAAATGAGAGAAAAAAATTTATACACACCTAAAATAAGTAATAACATTGAAATTTGCTTTTTAGAACTTTTTCTGGGACAGATTATAAAATCTGATATCACCGATAAACTTATAATAAATATAAGAAAAAAACTATGTAATAATGAGCTCTACATTATTAAGCCAAATGGTCTAAAATCTAAATTTTAATATATGTTCTTTGAAAATTAAAAAATAATTGAATATGAAATAACGCATAGTAAAATGGGACAACGAATGTCCACACATAAGAATTTACATTGTTTTAAAAATTATTGTTTTTTTGCTTAAAACTATTTCAAACATAGTATGTTTTAATATTTTTTGTAAATTCACAAACCAAATTCCCTCCTTTGCGTTACAGATACAAGGATTTATATGTTACACAAAACTTATTGACCTACAAACTTATGGGACATGCTCAAACATGTCATTGGCAAAAAAAAAAATGAAATGGTCACACAGCGTTAAAATAATACGTATTTTTAATTCAAAGATTTTACTAGAATGAACTAGAGATTTTAATAAGTTTTTGAAGGTCTACATTATCTTCTTTTGCATTTTTACGCTATATGTGGTATCGTTTTAATAGTATTCTTGCAGTAGCGAGGTCATTTTTTTAAAATAAAAGACAATGGAAACGAGTGTAACAAATATTTAAAAGTAATTAGTCATCAATTTACACTTATGTTTTCTTTTTATTAAAAAAAGTATGTTGTAGTTTTGTAGTCGATTTTTGTTCTTTTGCCAAATTAAGATCTTTGCCTGTCTTTTTATAAATATGAACTTTTAGTCTATGCTAATATTTTAGTATGTTTTGTAATCTGTGATCTTGTTTCTTTTTCATGTTGACGGCGGTTCATTGTGAACGTTGAGCCGATAGAATTTATCAAAATGGTACTTAAATCTAAGAATTGTTAAGAAATCTTTTTAATTTATTATGTGATTAATGAAGTACCATATTGTAATGTTAATTTATGTGATTTAGGAGTGTATATTTTGTCAAGAATAACAAAGTGTTTTTGTTTCAGTCGCTCGTAATCCCCGACAAATTTCAACATATTCTTCGTATTATGAATACGAACATTGATGGCAAACGAAAAGTTATGTTTGCCATGACTGCTATTAAAGGTGTTGGTCGTAGATATTCCAATATCGTATTGAAAAAAGCTGACATTGATTTAGACAAACGTGCTGGAGAATGCACTGAAGAAGAGGTAAGATTTCTATATATTTTCATTTCATTAAAAAATATCAATATGTAGATGTTATTACATTAGAAATATAATACTGATTAAGTACCTCAGTTCTATATTATTATGGCGCTTAGTAATTAGAAGTCAAAGTTTATTTGATGTTTCAGTTTCCAATGTACATTAAATATACTATATTTAACATGGAGAATAGTGTAAAATAATCCATTGTATATTTATTTATTCCATTCATTTATAAATTACAGGTAGAGAAAATTATTACCATCATGTCAAACCCCAGGCAATATAAAATTCCAGACTGGTTCCTTAACAGACAAAAGGATATTGTTGATGGTAAATACAGCCAGTTAACATCTTCTAACTTGGACTCTAAACTCCGTGAAGATTTAGAAAGATTGAAGAAGATCCGTGCTCATAGAGGTATGCGTCACTACTGGGGTCTTAGAGTGCGTGGTCAACACACCAAGACTACTGGCCGCCGTGGAAGAACTGTTGGCGTGTCTAAGAAGAAGTAAACTGTACAATAAATAATATAATTTCTAAAATTATTTTATTTTTGGTCCCACAAGTTTATAATTTATATAAAAAAAACTTTAAATAATTTAATTACATTATATGACTGCATATAATATAAATATATGCATTATCCACTAAGTAATAACTAATTTCTTAATATTAGTGTAGTTTTTAACATTATTATATAAGATATTAAATTGCCAGCATTTATTGAAATAAAAAGTAGATATAAAGTAATCAAAAAATAAATCTTATATTGTGACAAATTATGTTTGTTTTTTAACTGACTTGTAAACATTTTAGTCCTAGTAGTTTAAAGAGCATGTAATCATTTTATAACAAAAAGCTATACATACAAATTTATTAATTTGAGATCAACAAGTTCAACACCCTTTTTAAAATATACTTAATTTTTCCAAAATTATCTCATATTTGATAGGTTATACATTGTATATCCATGCATATCTTGGTACAATACAACAAGAAAACAATTTTTTAAGATTGTGATGTTTTAATCAGCCACAAATAAAAAACACTTAACAATAATATTTACAACTTTAAAGAAAAAAATATTGAAAATATAAAAGATTTATTCATATTGCGCTATAATCACCATCATATATACACCAGCCAGTAGTGCAAGTATCTCCTTAATGGATTGTGAAAATGTATTATTTGATCCCTCTAAAAGCTCAGGGATAACAGAAACAGTTGCAATATAAATGAAACCACCAGCTGTGAAAGGTAGAATAAAATTTGAAACCACTCCATCTCCTGAACCTTGTAAATATATTGATATAATAGTTCCAGATATAGCTCCAAAAGCTGTCAACAGTTGAAGCATCATAGCTTTTTTACGAGAACAACCTGATTGCACTAAAATAGCAAAATCCCCTATTTCATGAGGGATTTCATGTAATAAAATTGTAATAGTTGTTATTAAGCCAATGTTCTGTCCAGCAATATAGGAAGCTCCTATTGCTAATCCATCAGTGAAGTTATGTGTAAAATCTGCGGCGAGGTTTAGGTATCCAGCTATTTTTATATCTTCCTTCTTTTGTTTATTGGATTTTTTAGATTTGTCATCATGTTTCTTTTTATCAGCCCCATGAGAATGACCATGTCCACCACTAAACAATCGCACAGTTTTTTCTACAACAAGAAACGTTATAATACCTCCAAGTACTCCTAAGCCAACAGTCATATCATGAGGTTCATGGTGTTCTTCACTATGAGAATGGCTATGGCTATGACTGTGACCTTCTGCTCCATGAGAAGGTAAAAGTGCATGTGGAATTAAATGTAAAAATGCATCACCAAGAAGTCCACCAGAAGCAAATGACAACAATACTTTTAAAAGTGGTTGTTTTTCCACAGTGCCATCAATAGGAATGAAGAAGAGTATGAAAAACGGTATTATACTTATAACAACAGTGGATCCAAGAGCTTTTACATACAAGTCGTAATTAGAATCAGGTTGCTCAATTTCTTCTTTAATATTATGTTTTTCATTCGCAGCTTTGCTGTATTTGAAAGATGGAGGTTCTTCTCCATGGGAATGTGAATGGGAATGTCCAAGAACCGCTGTTATCATCCATGCTGCTCCAACACATATTAATATTTTTCGTAAATTCTTCATGGTAATTATAAATATCACTATTGCATAAATTTAAGTTTTATTTAAGCCGACAACCATTAAAAAAGCTTTGATGTCATTGAACTTCTATGTAGTATGTGGTGCTGGTACGTGACATGTTCGACGTGACAGATAGTGACTGACGTACCTAAGTAATGTCTATTGTCTAGTTGTCTACAGTCTATTATCAGATAAATTGGTTGAACACACAAGTTCCTTAAGTTTAATCATTTTTAGAAAATTATTTAAAGAAGATGAATATCTTATTAAATACTTAACTAAATAATAAATTAGTAGTCTAGACAAGTTAAATGTTGAAGTGTTTACAAAAATAGTTTTTAAGAAAAACTGTTTAAAAAATTTAATATTTTATATGTTGTTTTGGTGTATTCTTATCTAATTTCTTTTAAAAAATATTCTTAATTAAGCTATATTAATATTTTTGCTACTTTTAATAAAATATATCTATACTTAAAGTTGCTAATAATAAAACGTGCTTATAATTTAAGTGTAGCTACAATATCGGAAGCAAGAAATGTTTATAAAAATAATAATGATCATTGATCGCTCGAGCTCGTAACCCGCAAAATGGAAATTTTCGTAGTTGAGGATCTTGAGCAGGAAAGATAGGATATGTTTATCACGACGAAGTCGGATAGGGAGCCACTTAAGCTTAACACAAAACTAAGCTAAGTAGCTCCTAAATGTCATCCAAATAGCAGGCATCGGCATAATCAAGAATTGGCAGGAGAAAACATTGCGCTAGCATAACTTTGAGGAAAGTATTGGAGATGCTTAAGAGAATGATATGAAAAATGCATACGTTTATTTTATTAATATGAGATGTCCAATTCATGTTGCTGTCGACAGTTAAGCCCATTTTTATTTATTTATCATAATATAGTATTGGAACTCCAGAGTTTGGCTCGCTTGGGACTGATAAGCGTCCGGAGCCTCCTGTGTTTTTCAGCGTAAGTTGTACAAAAATTAGAACAAATTCAAGAAGCGTGGTAACTCCACTCCATCTGCTCCCGCTGCTTATCACATTTTAGTCTTCATATGACACGCGCAATTTTTTGTATATTAATTTCGGCGTAATGTTGTTAATTGAGGCAGAGGCGTCATGACATATATAATTCTCGTTGTAAATTCTATTCCCCGCTGTAAAACATTTAGCAAATTAGTAAGCAACCTCGGGAATCACAAAAATCTCGTCAGAAATGTTTTGTAAATTCCCGGAAGTTGCTCGTTAACATATTACTCTTTTTTTTCTCAGAATTTTCACGCTTCATCTTTATCAGGACTTTCGTTTGGTGCTTTTGTAGCTCATCCTTTTTCTTTTTGATTCTAAAAGCAATTGGCTGACTCTAAGGCATTATGATTCTAAAATGCTTTCTTCTTTCACTTCTTCATCCCACCATTTGTCGTGCTTTTGGCTAAAGCCCCGTTTTCATTTACCACACATTTCTGTCATTGCTTCCCTCATATATGCGTGATGCTCGTGAATGTTCGTGCGGGTGCCGTCTGTTGGGACTGGTTAACTTATAGTGATTCGGTGATACTATCAAAAGGCTCATATTTAACCCTAGTTAGGCTGTGCCTATTTATAGTCGACTTACATTGTCCTCACAAAAGTTATACCTAAACTTTTATGTATGCACAATGTAACGAAAACATAACATTGTAAAATATTATTTAAAATAGCTACGAGTACCATGGAGTTTCTTGCCGTTCTTCTCCACGGTAAGATCTACACCTTTTGTGAATTGGCAATAGAATCATATTAGAATCACGACTATTCGTAAGTGCCTGTAACGGTCTATATGAATAAAAAAATGTTTGAATTTTGAATTTGAGTATAATTCTTAAGTGTGAAGTTAATGGCAGAGCATACTTCGACATTTCTATTTTCTGTTTCACAGGTGTCTAATATTTTGGAAGCATTTTTTTTATTCCTCTTTTATGGATGAATCTTAAAATTTTCAACTTTTTATGCGATAACTCAGCTCCAAGTTTGGACGCATTGTGCGGCTGCCTCAAAATGAAAACAGACCTCTTATTCTAGCAACTACTACATATTGGTCTGTTCCCAGGACAGCATCCTATGCAGTCGCGTGGCCATAACTTGACCTCAAATACACTGATGCACTAGGAATACACGCTGTGGCTTACCGGAAAGGTCTACCTGTGCAGGTTCGCCTGCGCAGTTTTAACGGAGTTTATATGGGACGAGACCTGTGCAGGTGACCGGCGCAGAATAGAAAATCAATTCTTTCAACATCGTACGGTGTACCTGTGCGTGTGTATAGGTACTCCGGTCGTACTACATTTTCTAATGACTGTATCTTTTTTTGTATTATAGGAATAATAATTGCGAGTAATTCTATATATGTTTTTTCGTTCATTTTGAGATAGTTTTTAAAATATTCAGGTTTGAATTATAATTCGTTCAATAAATTGACATGAAGTTTATCTTTTCATTAAACAATGCTTATCACTTATTTCACTTCCTTTTCAATATATTTACATTTTTTTTTAATTATTTTTTATTTACTGGCCTGATTTTGCGATGACAGGCGCAAAATAATCCGCCAGTGTCACGAATAGTAGAAAAAACACGAATGATATGAAGCAGTAGATTTTGAGAGATATTATGAGTTATAGATATGGTAGAGGATGTACTGGTTCAAACACTAAAACTAACAAACGTTATATTAGAAATGTACAAATGAAAATAAATAGTAAAAAAAACACAAACATATTGAGAACAACTATAACTTAATGTCTACAATAAACTTTACCAACATTTTCATAAAAGGACTAAAAACTAAAGCTAATATACATTTTACATTAACAGGACGCTGTACATTAAGAGGAAGGATATCATAAAGAGAATAGTTAAGTTTTGGACAATTAAATACAATGTGATCCGTAGAACCTTCCTCCAAACCACGCTCACAAATAGAATTATGTTTAACCCTTAATTTAGCTAGATGTAGAGGTGTACACGCGTGGCCTAGGCGTAGTCTACAAATAGTAGATGTTACAGATCTATTGGCGCGCCTATATCGAGAGAACCACGGAAAGGTTGGGACTTCCGGTTGGATAGAAGCGTAATATTTACCTTTAATTAATACATATTTATTCAAAAAAAAAATCCATGAAGATTTTAATTCCGATTTTGACAAAGACAATAGATCATGGGAATAAATAAAATTATGAGTTACGGGACCAGAGGACACCGCAGATTTGGCATGGGAATCGACTATGTCATTATCTGTAATACCAGAGTAGCTCGGGATCCATGCCAACGATAAGAGTACCCCTTGTACATGGCATCGATACAAAGCTTCCCTAATTTTGAACACAAGGTGAAAATTAGATTTGCTACGGAAAGGATCTTGTAACAAAGATTGTAAAGCACTTAAGCAATTAGTAAAAGTAACAACTTTTTTAAGATTGTGCGACTCTGCAAACAACATGCCTTCAAGCAAAGCAATACGTTCGCCAGAAAAAGTAGAGGTTTCAGGGGTACACTTAAAACTTAAAATAATTTTGTATTTCGGGATCCGACAGGCAGCCCCAACATGAGAATTATGTGATGACTTAGAAGCATCTGTAAAAATGCCTATATAGTCTGACCAATTTTTAGCGAAATTATTTTGAAATTTAATATTAGCGCCTGGATCCTTCTTGACTATACCCAGGCTCGTTAGCATAGAAGGATACTAAACGAAATAGAATATAAAGAGCGAATAGGAGAAGTGAAAATACAAGTAGAAATGTATAAAAAATTATAGAAACTTTTTAAAATGCAAGAAGAATGGCGTGGGGATTTAATGGCACGGGACAGACGATGAAGACAATTAATCAAAGGATGAGAAGAAGACTGTAACACTTTAGACATAAAGTGTTCGGAAAGATATTGACGACGAAGGTGGAGTGGAGGATCAACACATTCCACTTGCATGGCGTTAGTAGGGGATGACTTCATAGCTCCTAAGATGATTCTTAGAGCCTTGTAATGAATTTTATCTAATTTGTTTAAAGCAGACCTGTAGCATGGAACTAACAAGAATATAGCATAATCAAAATGGCTTCGAATAATGGCATTATATAACAATTTTGACGTAAATTGATGGGAACCCCACCAAACCCCTGATACTGCATGTAAAATTTGGAGATTTTTTTCGCACTTATTAGACACATATTCCATATGTGGAGAACCAGACAGTTTAGAATCTAAAAGCACACCCAAGAACATGACGCAGTTAAGAACAGGAATACTTTGATTGTCATAGACAATATTGACATCAGGGATATGTCTTTTACGAGTAAAAATAACCACACAACTTTTAGGGACCGACAATGATAACCCATGCATAGATAGCCAAACCCCTAAATAATATAAAACAGAATTGAGTCTGTTTACAATTTCGACAATGTTTTTGGAGCTAAAATACAACACAATATCGTCTGCGTATGGCAAAATATTACAAAAGCTATCAACTGATTTATCTAAATTATGAGTATAAAAGCTGTATAATAGAGGGCTCAGCACAGAGCCCTGAGGAAGGCCATTCCAAAGAGATTTAGGAGGAAGAAGGTCGCCTTGATGCCTGATTCGAATGGATCTGTCGGAAAAGAGATTAAAAATGAAATATGATAGTTTAGGAGGGCGACCAAGTCTAAGCATTTTAATTTTAAGTTTAGAAAGGATGACGCTATCGTATGCGGAGCTAATATCCAAAAAAACACCTATTAGATATTCACTCTTAGCAAAGCTTAAGCGGATTTCTGATGTAAGGACACTAAGGCTATGAATTGTGGCAAGACCTTTTCTAAAACCAAATTGAGACCTAGGAAGTAATCCCCTACTTTCCATTAACCAGTCAAGTCTATTTTTTATTAATCGTTCCATGACTTTGCATAACGTGGAAGACAAGGCAATGGGGCGGTAGGAAGAAGATTCTTTAGGATCTTTCCCAGGTTTTAATACTGGAATAATAATTGGAATTTTCCAGGATGAAGGGACAAAACCGGATTCTAAAAAAGAATTAACAAAAGATATATATTTTTTGCAGGAATACTAATGTTTGAAAGAAACGAATAGGGAATACCATCAATACCAGGGGAAGAATCAGCTAAGCCATTTAATGCACATTGAAGCTCATTAATAGAAAAGTGGATATCCATAACATCGACCTCCGATGAGAGGGGAGAGTTAAAGCAATGGAAGTTAGGTACAGAAGGAGGAGCTACGATATATTAAACAGAAAATCAGAAATGGAGGAACGGAAAATTTTGATAAATTTCCAAACTGTAGAGGATGGAATACGGAGTTTTATGCCGTGTGGTGTCGTAAGAGGCGACTAAAGTACGTGTGGTAGAGTCACGTCACCAGCAATGGCAACACGCATGGGCAGACTCGACCGGATCATTACCACCCCCGGCATTTAAAACCGGCGTGAAGTAGTAGCTTTATGCCACTGCGTTTCGCATCAGGTAATGCCGGGCTCCGGAGCCCAACCCTCACCCCTCCCTGGAATATGATAGCGGCACTTAAAGACAAACTACCCCAGGAGGGTACCAGCACCTCCGGTGCTGGAGAATCCCTCCCTGAGTCTCTAAACTCAGGCCGCCCTTCCAATTCTGGGAAGGGCACAGTTCCACGCTATAGACAGGGCAAACGAGACGTACGCTCCACGGCAACCCCTTTCACGCTCAACGTAGACTTTTGCAATATCAGGGGTCTACATTCCAACCTAAATGCCGTCCACCACCATCTCGAGACGGCACGGCTGGCCTTGTTATTCCTGACGGAGACTCAAATTGTCCAACCGAGCGACACAGCCTATCTCCAATACCCCGGCTACAAAATAGTACATAACTTTATGCCTCATGCCGGGGTCGCTGTGTTCGTAAAGGAGGACCTAAGTTTCCGTCGTCTAGCTCATTTTGAAGGTACCTGTCTACCATCTGGCTCCGTGTTGACTCGGACGATCGTGCCCGAGTCCACGCATGCCTTTACAGGTCCCACAGTGGCAATGCAGAAACGGATCGGCTCATGGAGCACATTCAATCGGCTATCGAAGCAAGCCAAAGAATTATATGCATTAATATTGGGAAAACTACGGAGATGGGAATCAACAAAAAATGAAAACTCCAACCAATTGGCTCTATTCAACCAGTAAGGCAACAGAGGGGTTGGAGCGAAAGGAAGGGATGATTTATTGCGCAAAGACACAATAATGGGAAAATGATCACTGCCGAAAGATGATGAGAGAACTTCCCAATTAAGGGAAGGAGACAAACAAGGAGAACAAAGGGTCAAACCGATTGCACTCTTAGGATTCTGATGAGGGTAAACTCTGCGAGTTGGCGAACCATCGTTAACAAAACAGACATTTGTATCATCAAAAATGTCCAATAACTGTAACGCAAAACTGTTACAGTGATGGGAGCCCCACGCCGTGTGATGGAAGTTAAAGTCACCGAGGACGATGAGCGGGGTAAACTTGATAAAATAAGCTGAATATCTGCACCTAGAGATGAATGAGGATGGGGAATGTAAAACGTAACAAAAGTTATATCAAAGGCTTTAACTGCAACAACATTAAAATTGGGGCTATGAGAAGTAAGGGATACGCGCGAAAACGAAAACAAGCGATTAATTAAAAATGCACTACCTGCATACCCATCATTCCTGTCATCCCTCAAACAGGTGAAACCCGGCACACGAAACCGTATACCAGGCTTTAACCAGGTTTCAGAGATGGCAAGTATAACAGGACTATGTTCTTGAATCAGGTTAAGTACTTCAGGTTTCCTCTGAAAGAGACTTTTACAGTTCCACTGAATTATTTTTACTGTGTCCATGAGCAAAAGTAACGGAGGATGAGGTAGCATTAAAGGTGATAGGAGCTGCGTTGTTCGGTTGATTATTAATACTATGAATGGGAGACAGATGATTCGTCAAAATGAGGTTACGTCTAAAAGGACGCCCAACGTCTCTATATACAGAGACCATAGCGTTTGGCGTTCCGTTCTCTCTGACTTTCCCCTATCATTATTCTACACTAATTGTCATTGTTCGTATTAACACATTTTTTTAAAAATCCATTTATAAAATAAATAGGGGTTGTTCATAGATGCCACTTCAATAAACGTGCATTATAATGTCCAAGCTTATATCTCATATCAACATTTCAGCTTTACACGCTGGTTTTAAAAAATACATAATTTTTGGGGGTCCAAGATGGTATGGTCTTGCTCGTAGCGACCGTAGGCATACAAATAGCTACGTGGAATGTAAGAGGAAGGATGGAAGAAAAGATGAATGAATTATTAGATGTGATGGATGATAGAGATTTGGATGTCGTTTGTGTGACTGAGACCAAGCCAAAGGGCAATGACAGGACCGATTTGCCGATCAGTCGGGTCGCTTTCTGGGCCGGCGTACCAGAGAGCGAGCGGGGCTGTCAAGGTGTAGGTGTGTTATTGTCCTCTCGATTGGTTGCAGCGGTTGAATACAGGGCGATCAACCTGAGACTGCTTTGCGTTCGCTTCAAGCTGGGGCTAACAAGAATATTCTTGTTAATGGCGTATGCCATACTATCCTCAGTTCCATTGGGCGAACTCGAGGAGTTTTGGGAGAGTGTCAAGGATGTTCTAGGTAGCGTTAGAGGGAATGAAAAATTAATAATATGTGGCGATTTGAACGGATGGGTCGGAACTGCGTGAAGCGGTTACGAGGGAGTGCTAGGTCAGTATGGTGATAAGAGAATAAATGAGGCTGGAAAGCTTATATTGGAAATTTGTAAGGAAAGGAATTTTTTTGTGGCAAACACTATGTTTGACCACAAACAAATTCACATGTATACATGGGAGCGAACGGAAGGGAAAAGTATGATTGATTTATTCCTAGTGGATCAGCGTATTCAAAGTCAAGTCATGGACACACGAGTGTTTAGGGGTTC
>DWLH01001574.1:0-12534 GCA_018249795.1 Heliconius telesiphe telesiphe | reverse complement strand
TTGCCTCGACACCAGAGCGAAGAAATGGAAATATAAATTTAAGTAAATATTTCATCTCCTCGAGTGGGGATCGAACCCACAACCAGTCGATTTTACAGTCACACCCTGTGCCACTGCGCCACGACTCTCTCTCTCTGTTTAATTATCACAGTTAATTTTTATTATACCTACATGCATAGACCTTCTCAATACGTGATGCCTCAAGCTACCAAGAATGATATAGAAGTGGTCCTTGATCAAGAAAAGATTGGGAACCCCTGATCTAGTGTAAAAACACTCTGTTCTCCAATTCTCGCTAAATTCTGAAATATTTGACATTTTTTTTTTTTAAATAAAACGTACATATCGAAATCTATAGCTGAACAATATGTATAGGTATTTCTAAATATTCCTGTATATGTCCTTTTATATGAACAATTGTGGCCAACTGGCAACGGCGTCATAAAATCAAATGCATATTTACTATCTTCGTTCACAATTGCTTGCCACTATATTGCTTATATTTGGAATCTCGTCCAATCAAATATATAAATAACTAGCGACCCACTCGCGGCTTCGCCCACTTAAACTACTGAATTATTTACTTAATATACTAAATTACGTTTCCTAAACAAACAACACAAACAACAGAATACTTAAATGGTAAAAATTATAAACAACAGACTACCTACACTACTATTCTTTTATCTAAAAATACTTAAACGAAAGATGCAACCAACTATGTTGCGCTCAATTAATACATTATAATTACTTAGAAAGCTCCAAAATACTTGCAATTGCTTCTAAACCTACTTTACTATAGAGCTAGCATTGAAGCATTCTCTCGTCCAGCTCCTTTCTTCTGGCGCTGGGGAATGGCATCAGAGCGTTGGCCCTCTGGCTGTGGTCTCAAGCGGCACCCATCAATATGGGTTTGGCCCTAGGACTGTGTACCTGCCCTAGAGCAGACATAGGGAGAAGGATTTTTGGTGGGATTAGAAGGATGATCAAATGCCACCTGAGCGGTCAGCTCAGTCAGTTGAGACCCTCAATCAGGGAGGCCCAGCTTAAGTGACCAGTGACAGAGGTGACTGCTCAGTAGTCTGATTCGGGGAAGATAGAAAGTCATTCGGAAGACGAGGTCTGACCTCTGGCGGTCGGGTGTGCATTGGGCGATGCTCCTTAAGTGCAGGTAACACAATACATCAGCGCGTAGTAACGCATTAAATCAAAGTTGGACCCTTTCTATTTTTAGGTTGCGGTAAAGCGGTCACTTGCCTAAGAGTAAAGTTCTGGACCACCAGCAGGATTCCTCGTTGATTGTTACTGGCGTAGGTAAGATAAGACCTGATCCACGCCTTGTAGAGCTATAGCTTCGTTCTTAGGGGTAGGTGGGATCTGAGGATCCTGTGGCGACAGGAACATTGTGGTCCTCGCTGCGTTGGCGGCTTTCTTGACTTGCTCTGCCATCGAACGTCTTCTGTCAACAACAACTTTAAGGTGGTCGCTCTGCTCCAGGGGATCTGCTGGCCCTGCAGGTTCAGCGAAGGATGTAATCGGCTGTGTGTTTTCGTTAAGGGCAAATCTCTACTCCGTCAGCCAGTTCGGCATCAGGCCAAAAATTGCTAGAGTTTTTGGTAGGGATTTAGAGGTTTCGACAGGGCAATGTCGCCGGCGTAGAGCGAAAATATCGTGGCCGGCTGCGTTGGGATGTTATCGGTGTATAATTCATAAAGGACAGGTGACAAAATACTGCCCTGGGGAACTACAGCAGCGATCAAGTGGCTGCTACACTCTCCACTCTCACGCAAAATGTGCACTTTACAAAGTAGCCCCGAATAACACACGCTCGAAAGCGGGTACTACGTCGAGGAACTATTGCACTCTCCTTTCGGTTAATCGCTGCTGTAGCGTAGTGACCCGCTCTGGCCACCTGCAGAGTGGTTGAGTGCCCGCTCGCCAAACTGCTTGCTTTGTGGTGCTGTAGAAGTGGGGGGAATAACTTCTCGAATAGCTTCACCACCGTGCTAATTAGGGTTATAGGTCGGTAACCCTCAGGGCGTCGTGGGCTCTTCCTAGCCTTACGCAAAACGCCTAAAGTACTAATTAAAATGTAAAGGACAATTTTTATCTACATTAAATGGTCATAGTAACTAATTTACTTATTTATATGTGAGAGTAAAGGATAAATGAAACATGAGTCGATACAGCTGTTTATAGCCTGCGTTATGCATTTATAATATAATGACAATTAAAGGCGAACAGACGGACAGCAAAGTGATCCTATAAGAATTCCGTTTATTTTTTCCTATTTTTTCCGTTATCCATACTGTTGTGAACTAAATAATTATAGATTTAAGTCTTTTGGGAATTGATTAGATTTTGCTTGCATTTTGAATTGTCATATTTAATAGAAAATTGTTTAGTTATTTCATATTTGTCTAGGTAAACTGTAAATGCGCGCACAGTGCACACGTAATTAAAAAAAATTCCGGGTTAAAATATACATTATATTGCTACACAAATCATTATCTATGATACAGAACTTATATTGGAGAATATTAAATATTCAAATCTCGGTCTATATTAAAATCATATAATGTCGAGTTTTTTGTATCATCACCCAAATAATAATTGAAAACTAAAGATTTTCACTTAATTTTAGCGCAATTTTCAAAGCATTGCATATTGAATAGCTTTGATGCTTTGCCTTTTTGCCAAAATGAAGAAATGAAAATATTAATAAATTATATCTCTTTTTCCAAAGTGGCAACTGAATTCACAACTGTCGCGTTTGAAGTCACACGCTTGTGCCACGGTGCCACGACGGCATCATTAAGTAATTTAAGTCTTTTGGGCATTTATTTGATTTTACTCGTTTTTTTTTTCGAATTTGAACTTTATGTTGTTAGCCCTACTGGCTTTTGCGACACCGGGTGGGTAGGGATGAGACTTTTCTCTGTCTATGAAAAATTTGCAATCACTATGTGGATGCTTGTAAGTATACTAACCGCGGTAAGGGCATCCCCTGCGGGACGTAAATCTTGACTTGCGGCAGTCGAACAGACTGGATTTTGCTCGCAAAATTTGTTGTATTTTAAGAAAAATATTTAGGTATACGGTATTTAAGCTAATTATCAACGTAAAATAAATATTTAAAAGTATTAAAACTAAAAGTGCAAAAGGGCGCGAGGCGCGGGTGACGTAAGCGCCCCCTTACGCTCATGTTTCATTTATCCCTTACTCTCAGCATATGAATAAGTATATTAGTAGTCTTGGCCATTTGGTGTTGATCAAAATGTCCTTTACAGAAATTTACAAAAAAATACATTACCAAACAATCCTTGCTACGAAACGGTAATAAAGTATTTAAAAGGATAAGGATTGATATCATTATGGACAAAAATCCCTCACAATAAAAAAATATATTCAATTTACTATTTTTAGACAGAAATATGCTCACTGTATGTTATCCTTAGATGATACGAATATGCTGCCGCTGACTTTTTTGTAGATCTTATTAAGAGGAAGAATACTCCAGTACATTTTTTCACGTAGGACTTGCCATTAAAGCAGCGCATGCGTGAAAGTGTCTTAACGGATAGGACTTTATACACATCTATCATATTTACGTCAAATTACATTAAATACTTTAATAATATTATACACATTACAAATTACAAAATAATATACATATAATAAACTGTATATAAACCTTCCCTGAGAAATACTCTACCTAATGGTGAAAACCGCATCAAAATCCGTTGGGTGGTTTAAAAGAAGAAGAGTTAGAAAGGCCAGACAGAGGTGGAAGGCGTTTTCATTTAATAATATATAGAGATGTCGCTTCTGATATAAAATGGTAAACAACTATGAAAGATAAAAACATTAAAATTTTAAAAACAATATCCATACAATGGTAGTTAAAGTTTCAGCCAATGGTATTCAGGTATTTCTAAATAATTTGTTCAAATACATTTTTTTTTTGTAGGTAATACATACATCATTAAAAATTGTTAGAAAGTTATTATACTATTTTTGAAAAAAAAAAGGGTTTTATTATAAAAATAACAATAAAACCCTCATTTTGTAGGAATATTGTCGCATGCAATTCTTTACATTGACGTAACTTTTTTAATTATGAGCGACTGGAATAAAACAAAGACTAAATATTTAGCAAACCTTAACACAATATAACAGAGGAAATTTCATTTATATAAGTTTGGCCGTTTCTGAGATTATTGTTAACAAATGCTCAAACAAACAGACATTTACTTACTTAGAAAACGTATAAAAATTTGAACGTAGCGGGACTCGAACCCGCGCCTCCTGGAAACCGACCAGGCGCTTTGACCACTTAGCCACTTAGCCATACGAACGTATGGCTAAGTGGTCAAAGCGCCTGGTCGGTTTCCAGGAGGCGCGGGTTCGAGTCCCGCTACGTTCAAATTTTTATACGTTTTCTAAATAAGTATTTATCTTTCTTAAGTGTGGATTAACACTTTAAAAATGTTTAAAAAACAGACATTTGTCTGTTTGTTCATCACAAGCAAACAATAAGTTTTAGAAATCGTTGTTAAATTGTAGTTAAATAGTAATAAATGCTCATGTATCTACCATGTACAGACCTAGTTTAATATGCATATAGATAGGGTATGTATCAGAATAGTCACGTATTTTAGTTTGGCATAAAAAAATATTTAAATATATATAATAATCTTATCATAATTAATCTTTTCCCGTGCATCATTGTTTTGGCTCAAACAAGCTACGAGTTTTAACGTCCATAATAGTGATAACGAAGATAAGTCAACTGCGATTTTGTCAAACGTATGTACACGCAGCGTATAATAATAATAATAGTTAATATTTATTAATAATAACAGCAAATTATTATTATTAGTAGTTAACCTCTTTTTGTGCGTTGTTCATATTTTAATGAGATCTACAATGGATTGAATTTCGTACAGTTCCACATTGCTTTTACCTAAAATGTGCTCACCTGAGGCCAGTCGTGACGCAGTGACACAAAGTGTGATTGTAAAACCGACTGGTTGTGTCCTGTGCCTCGCACACGCAGTGCCTCCAGAATTCGGCAGAAAGTAGGGAACGGAGTATCTTCACACTAGGTTCCCTCGTCCTACCCTGCTGTGTGCGAGATACAGTGTGAATCAGTTTTTTTTTTGCTCACCTCTAATAGAAAAAATGTATATTTAAACCATATTATCAATTTTTCTGCAAATTGATTATCTCAAAATTCCCAAAACAATAAGATTACACTGTTAAAATTTAAAAGCAATTGGTTAGTTTAGCAGAATTTAGATTGAAGCTTCGTACTAAAATGAAATTATGTGCCTCACAGCTCTACATGGTTGGCATCGTATGGCTTATGTCGGTAATTACCTTGTAGATAAGCTTTAGAACGTAAGGAACTTCCACTACAGAATATAAAATAGAAGGTTTTCTATATATGTATGTACATATTAGTTAAATTCATAACTGTAGGTCCACCGGAAATACCCTATATATAGGTTTTGCAAGGAATAAAAATTACAAATTTAATATATAATGAGCTCCCATTTTGTATGAACTACAAACATAAGTTTGTAATATTTTTAAGGGTTCCTTACCTCGTAATAAAAAAATACGAAGCCCTTATAGGATGACATCCATGTATCCGTCTGTCAAAACCATTTATCTCCAGATCACGTGGCTCAAGCTGAAATTAATATCAAATAAGCAGGTCTACGATCCCTTAGAGTACAGAAAAATCAAGCCAAAAATGAGAGTCAGACTCGCGCAGAAATGGTTCCGTGTCATTATCTGTAAAAACAGAAACAAAACTCATGTGTGTTGTATAGAAGACACCTTAAATATTTATTTTTAATCGGCTTCTGTAAGAAAAGGAGGTTATTAATTCGACTGTATTTTTTTTCTTAACTTCATGCTGTATCCCTCACACAGCAGGGTAGGCAGAGGGAACCTAGTGTTAAGACACTCCGTTGCCCACTTTCTGCCGGATTCTGGAGGCATTGCGTGTTGAGTGGCAGAACTCAACGCTGCGCTTCGCCTCGACACCAGAGCGAAGAAATGGAAATATAAATTTAAGAAAATATTTCATCTCATCGAGTGGGGATCGAACCCACACCCAGTCGGTTTTACAGTCACCCGCGACTTGCCTCATTTTTTTTATTATGTTTTATTTTTGTATTTTTTGACCCACACAGATGTCAGATGGACAGACAGACAGACGGTCGGATGGATAGCGGAATGTTAATAATAATTACTAATAATTTACTTTTTGGGTACGAAACCCTAAGAAATGGTTTTGACAAACGAACGGTTTTTCTTTTAGTGTAACCCGGGATCCTAAAAAAAATCCTATCTTGTATCTACCTACGCAAAGTTACGTTTTCCTTTTACATATTACTTAACATTTAAATAGATCATTTAATTAATTTCTTAAGATTATCAAGAAAATGGAAAATAAAGGAGCTTCAAAAATGTAAAAATATTTGAGTTTTGTTAATAATACTAACATATTTTAATGCAAATGTTCTTTACTGTATATGTTCAAATAATACGTCACGCGCTCTCACAGGACAGTAAAAACATGTGCAGCACTTTTAAAAATATATCAGGTTTAAGAAGAATGTCGAGCTACAACCCGAACAAATCATTTATTTATTTGTATTTTGTTTAGCTTTTTTAGGCAAAGGGAACCTGGTTAAGTAACTCTGTTCCCATTAAGATACTTCCGTTCCCCACTCTCCGCCCAAATCTGGAAGCTATGCGGATTGAGTTGCGAAATTCAATACCGCGCTTTGTCTCGTTACGGTTAGAGCTAGAAAATGTAAGTATCAAATATTTTATTACCTCTCGTGTACGCTCCACGACAGCCGTCAATTCATTTAAAACAAGCAATATTTAATCGTATATATACAATATTAATAATAATTTATGACGATCTACGAATGAATTTTGTGAAAATGAATGGAATATATGGAATAGGAATGTAACAACAATTTCCTGGTAATCCACGACTGCCCAAACTCGACACAGGAACTATTTATCGCCTCAACTGCCATAAAAATGTTTCAAACAAACATTACGGAGATTGAAAGGTGGTATGCGAATTGCATACCGTGATTGCTTCTTATAAAAATAGAAATTGAATGATGTTTTTATATTATAGGTACATTTAATATTATATTCATTATTTTACATATTATAATTGTTAATCTATAAAAAGTAAAGATTTGTGTGTGTATGTTTGTAGTGCATAAACATAAAAACTACTGAACCGAGTATAAAAAATCTTTCGCCATTAGAATGCTACATTATCACTGAATAACATAGACTATATTTTTTTCTATAAAAATTTAGAGATCCCTCCTAAAATTTCAATAATGTGTAAAAAAGTAGAGAAACTCTTGAAGATGGAAAAAACTTCGCAACACCGTGTTTTCTACTATTGTAGTTTTCACAATATAACTACTTTTTACAATTTAATATTAGATAGAAATACCGACTATAATCAGAGCATATTATCCATATCTTTATATAAATCCTTATCCAAATCAATCATATCGTATTCAAGATTGTTTCAATACCTCCAGTTCACTTTTTAAATTATTCATTTATTTTTGTTTTTTTTTTTAAAAATGAATCTCAATAAATATATATTTTTCGATTACCATCTCTAGAAAATCATTGTCTTTTGTACAAATATCACTGTTAACGTAGTATACACGTGTAATAATGTGTATGTATATGTGTATTATATTGTTATTATATTTACATTATTATTAAATTTATGTATGTTTTAAATATTATTACTATTATTATATTCATTAATATAATCAATAAATTGTTGTGTCGCCTGTATAAAATCGCAGGGGCACTCCAGGGAGTGAGTAGGAGTGTTTAAAAAAAAAAAACGTAGTATACAGAAAAGTTTAGGTAAATGTGGAAAACAAAAAATAATAACCTGAAATATCCATACTAATATTATAAATGCGAAAGTAACTCTGTCTGTCTGTGACGCCATCACGCCCAAATCTGATTGTAATGGAATTTTCAATACATTGGGTCAAACGTAAACTACGTTTTTCCCCTATTTAAAAAAAATCTAAAGTTTCATAGTTTTACGTAAAGGTCGCCGAAAATGAAATGAGTTGATTCTGAACGTTTTCATTTGATGCACCGGCTGAACCGTATGAGATACATAATAATAATATTCTATCTATATTATATAAATATTAACCTCCGAAGATTGACACCATTTAATATATTTTTTTTAATTTATCGGTAACGTTGGATAGTTTGCCCGCAACGATCCCTGCCAGCCATTTTGAGAGCTGCAATATTCCATTCACCACGTGTACCTCACGAGAACGCACTGGTAGGGCATTCCCTCAAGGCTATGCGCAGCAGTGCGTGGTGTGCTTAGTAGTAACGAATGCCACCCAACACGCTATATCCGGAACGGCGTAGAATGACAGAGAAAAGATGGGACCGAAGATGGATGAATTATTGAATGGATGAAACATTGAGGATGTCATAGATAACATAGATCCGAATGTTGTTTTGTGACTGACACCAATGGAAAGCGTAATGACACAACCGATTTGCGATAAAATACATGGCGACCAACTCGAGGCTCGTTTTGATTCGCTTCAAGCTGTGGATAATAAGAGTATTCTTTTTAAATTAAACTCTTTTAACCGGATTAATCACGTATATTTTGATTTATACATTTTTGGAAACCCGACGTTTTGAACACTTTGCAGTAGTCCGTGGTCACGGGTAGACTGAGGTGGCATTCGTCTGTCAGTTGACATAATTATTATATCAGACTACGGCCAACGATTTCTTAATTTCCTCGCGTACTGCCCTGGATTCTTGCAGAATGAGCTAACTGTATCTTGCCCTCTGGTATGGTGGGTTTGAGACTTCAAAGATTTTATGAGTGGGTCCCAGGTGTTCGAAAGCTTCCAGCCGTCCTCTCTATTGAAATTAGGATGTTTTTGTATTTCAATAGCCTCGCAGATCATTCTAGGACTATATCTGTTGTCCTTAGCGAGGATTAGGGGTTTATCAAACCTTATGTAATGGCTAGGTTTATCCACAGTGTGCTCACACACAGCTGACTTTGACACATGCCCATTCTTGATATCGGAGATGTGTTCCTTCACCCTAACACCGATGCTTCTCTTTGTTTGGCCGATGTATGATAAGCCACAGTCACAATCTAGTTTGTATACACCTGCACACTGTAAAGGAATGTTACTTTTCACTGGTCTCAAGAAATGGCTCACTTTCTTGTTAGGCTTGAATATAGTTTATATAGAAGCTCTTCTTAAGATGTTGCCAATCCTGTCTGTAACCCCCTTCACATATGGTAGAAGTGCCGGCTGTCTCTCTATTGTGGGTAGCTTGTTGGTCTTCTGACAACGTTGGCAGCTTGTTCTGATGAAGGGAATTCTTCACCTGGCGAAGCTCGTCCCCTAGATGTTCAGCGTCGCAGAGGTGGTGGGCTCTCTGAAACAAAGATTTGCCAACGGTAGATAAATGTAGGGTGGTGGTGCGATTCACCATTGAGGTATCTATTGGCGTGCGTGGGTTTCCTATATACTGTGTGGCCTATTGTACCATTGGGATTTCTTATGACTATCACTTCGAGGAAAGCTAAGGAATTATTAGTCTGTAATTCTATTGTAAATTGAATATTGTTATTAATAGCTCTGCGCCTTGTCTACCTAGGATATATATAAGCAGTACGTAGATGACACTTTTACAATTTTACCTACGGACAATATTTATATATTCCTAAACCATCTTAATTCTATTAATGAATATCTATCTATCTATCTATCTATGAATAGCGAACAAATGAAAATATTAAATATTTATTTCCCTCAAAAGGGAATTGAACCCACAACTTCTCGCGTTTACAGTCACACGCTTCAAAATCTTCATTAACATAAAATATACACTTACAAGCAACCCTTAAAAATAAATAATGTAATTAAAATAAATTCGCCAGTCGTGGCACAGGATGTGACTGTAAAACCGACTGGTTGTGGGTTCGATCCCCACTCGAGGAGATGAAATATTTACTTAAATTTATATTTCCATTTCTTCGCTCTGGTGTCGAGGCAAAGCGCGGCGTTGAGTTCTGCCACTCAACACGCAATGCCTCCAAAATTTGACAGAAGGTGGGGAACGGAGTGTCTTAACACTAGGTTCCCTCTGCCTACCCTGCTGTGTGCGGGATACAGCGTGAAGCTATTAAAAAAAAATTGCACTCGATGAATACCTACAGTTATAAAGTTTAGGTATGATTTGAGAATATTGCAGGCCTTAGTAATATTAACAATAAGGAATTTTAATAATTTCATTACATAAAAAAATACAAAATGGTTGGGGTCAGTCTGCGCTAACGACCAGCAAGTTTAACTTTTGCTTCTAAATTAACTGTTTTATAGCATTATAGTTAATGTGAAGGAAGGGCTGAAAATGCTTCTCACACACTTTTAAGCTTATATTTCCACATGCTATGATCTTACTCGTAATATTACTGTAATGTAAATAATATTTACACTCAAAGCCCCTTAGGTTTTTTGGCCTACAATTTGGTAGTCTTCCTTTGATCTGATTTCTCGCCTAAGTAATGACTCCGTCGTTTTAGAAATATATGGCATAAACACTTTAGTATAACTTATGTTCTTTTATTTATTATATTAATAAAATTATAACATCAAAATAAATATAAGTCTAAAAATATATATTGTTATCGAACTCGTGTAAAAGAGGGTAGATGTAAATGAAAAAGATGATAAAAGCAGTGAAATTGTGTCAATCGGGGGTAGTTGCTTGTCGGCAACGGCCCTTATTGAAGGAAACTAGTGTGAAGTATTGTTAGAAGGTGATACATATCACTTTTTTTTTATGGAAAAGACAAGGCAAACGAGCGTTCGGGGCACCTGATGGTAAGTGATCACCGCCGCCCACGACCCCGTGCAACACCAGAGGAGCTACATGTGCGTTGCCGGCCTTTAAGAAGGGTTGGGCGCTGGAGCCCGGCATTACCTGATGCGAAACGCATTGAGATAAAGCCATTACTTCACGCCGGTTTTAAATGCCGGGGGTGGTAATGATCCGGTCGAGTCTGTCCATGCGTGTTGCCATTGCTGGCGACGTGACTCTACCACACGTACTTTAGTCGCCTCTTACGACACCACCAGTACCAGGATGATCCTATTGTAGGCCGGGATCACACGGCACAAAATCACTTATTGCAAGTACATAGTATCTCTTTCCAAATAGTTTAGAAACATATAGACGATATGTGTTTATATCGTGTTATTTTAAAAAACGTTAACCGCTTCTGATTCTAACAATATATCAATAGTTAAATAACAAAACTATTAAAATATCTTTTCAGCCAATGTTTTTTCATAGGGATGTTTGCTTAAAGTGTATTTTGACGTTATTGAAACAATGTAAATATCTCGGTGCGTACTATAAAAAGGAAAGAGACTGTGGATTCGATTTCTATTTCCCAAGTTTAGTTCCGCTACTTAACACAACTTAACATAACAGTGTCGTGACACTAAATTCTTTCTTGGAACCTTTCGATAATAATAAATTTAAGCTGATGATTGAAAACGTATAGATATATGTACAAAATTGGAATATTTGTTTTGAAGATAATACGGGTCAGTGTTGGTATTGTAAACTAATACCAGTAATCCTATTAGGATTGTAGGCACCAACCTATAAAGTGCTCCACTCGCTCGGTTTAACCGATAAATTAATAAGGTATGTAATCCAATAATACTGTTATTATACTACTCTGTATATTTTCTTAACTGTTTATTTCTGCCGTATGAAGTTATTTTTAATATGTCTATATAGAAAATCTTTTTATATTTTATTAAAAACTGAAAATTAGGGACTGATTGAATATTATAAAATATCATATATTATATAAATTAGTTTATTTTGATCTATATTGTTGTTAGGGTTCCGTACCGCAAAAGAACAGAACTCTTATAAGATCACTTTATTGCCCGTTTGTATCTCTGTCAAGAGTATTTAAAGCAAGCAAGCTAAAAATAAAGCTTATATATTTAAGTCAATACAATTAAATATTAAAGTCAATACAATCAAAATATAAGACAACCTTTATACATTGATTTTGCTGCGTTTTGTAGGAAATTGGCCGCTTAATCAAAACCTACAATTTTAAAATTCGACAAAAAATTAGAACTTGCAGGACTATTAAAGAAAAAAAAGGCAAACAGTGAAATTTTATAGATTTTCATTAAAAAAATCATTACGAAACTATAAATGTAATTCATTTATGCAAAATGAGTGTATGTGTCTGCAAAATTTGACAACTTATATATATTGTACTTCATGTTGACATACAATCCTGAAATTGGTACGGAACCCTCAGAATGCGAGTCTTACTAGATTTTTCATTTTCATAGTTTACAATATAGAATGTTTTCCAATATCTTGGTATACAATATCAATTTTATACTG
>DWLH01001573.1:0-12543 GCA_018249795.1 Heliconius telesiphe telesiphe | reverse complement strand
ACGATCGTATCGTTTGGGTATTATCGCTCGTATTGGTAGAGTTGACTTCGAAGCTTATATATTTCTATGTTTTAAGGAACTGTACGCCTGAAAATGCCTGATATTTAAAAATAAATACAAAAAAAAAATTACTTAACTAAAAAGTTTGATACCTCATTAAGAGACAAACAGACAACAAAGTTTACTATGAGGGTCTTTTCAGCTACGGAGCCCTAAAAATAGATTAAAAAGATAGATAGGAAGTAAATATAGACTTATATTATCTACATTATAGACACATTATTAAGCTTAGTCAAAAAGATTGACAAGAGTTCAAAATATAATTGGTATGTTTTTAGCATTTTTTCATCAGAGTACCATTTTTGTAATTCAGTCGATCCATAGGCTTAAAGTTAAGCTTAAGATAATTTTCAGCTATGAAGCTATTGCGTTAGGTGCTAACTGTTTTGTAGTAGCAATAACATGTGTCGTGCTAAAAAGGAAAACTTGTCAATCTAATTAGTACCTGCCTATGCTGAGAAGTAAAGCTATTAAGTAATAGTTGTAAGAAGTATTTTTATTTCATTATATGAAATATAAAATATTTACTATATGAATATTATAGATTACTTAAGCTGCTTCATTACAATACTTTATCCAAATAAAGAGGCCATCGTGGCACAGGGGCACAAGCGTGCGACTGTAATGCGACAATTGAGGGTTCAATTCTTGCCTGGTATCAAGTTCGGGGAGTGGGAAGGATACAAGGTTCCCCCTGCCTACCCTGCATATGCATCCTGCATACCGCGTGAAGCTTAAAAACAAGAAAAATAATAATTAATAACATAAGATGTCCTGGGGACTTTAAGTAAATCTAAAGCAAAAAAACGGCACGCAAGAACTACATAAGTACATTGTTTTACAATTGTTTAAGTTCCCGTCATTATGTAAGTCGTCCACGCTCATACTACAATATAGACATAATGAGAAGTGTCTCACAGTGCTATTATGTCCCAGCAATTCAGAATTTTCACTTTCACGAAGACGAGCCAAATGCAGCAATGTCGACTGTTTCCGGTAAGATAATATTGTTTATACCAATTTCCACGCTGCAAAGTGCGTGACTAACTATATAATATAAAACAATATAAGGATCTTAAATAATGTGAATATTTAGAATTGATTGATTTGATTAAGATATACATATATTATTATTAATCTTACTGTCATACGCTTGATAATAGTATATGTATGTTACCTTATACTTTTTTAGGTTCACGCACATAGCAGGGTAGGTAGAAGAAGCCTGGGATCCTAGTTAAGACTCTTCGTTCCATTCGGACACTTCCGTTCCCCCACTTTCCGCTCAATTTCAAATATTTAATTCCTTGAAGTAGGAATTGAATCCACAACCATCGCGCTTATGGTCGCAAGCTTCTTCCCCTGTGCCACGACGTGCCCACCTTATACTTTCTGAAACATAATATTCCCGAAAAAGCTAATAATATTGTATTAAAATAAACTGTCTCTTTTACTGATCACGCAAAGACGTTAAGCTGTTAGAAAAATATTTTGTAAAAATAATTTAAAAATTAATGCAAACAAAGTTGAGTGATGGATATTAAAATTCCAATGTGAACTAGGTTATTCCGATATTGCCACTTAGCACTCGTGTTGTTTCCTGAAAGCTTTAGTACACCGCATTCGAGCTATACATATATGTATATATATAGGATGGAAGCGTCAGCGCTCCTTTTACTGAAACAGCATATAGGGTAAAATATTTTAAACCGATACCTAAAGAAATTAATCATTTTTTAACATTTTTAAAGTGTTATTCCACACTTAGGAAAGCAAAATACTTATTTAGAAAACGTATAAAAATTTGAACGTAACGGGCCTCGAACCCGCGCCTCCTGGAAACCGACCAGGCGCTCTGACCACCAAACCGTACGTTCTCATCAAGCTACGTCGAAATTTTTATACGCTTGTTACAACTTATTTATGTTGTTAGCATCTCTGTAGGGAGAATGAGGAAAAATGTGGATTTTTTTCTTAGCATTAATCTCGGCGTATGTTGCCAGAGTCTGCCTTCTTTCTCAACCTGGAGTAGGTCAACCTACTGCAAAGTCTGTCTTCTTGCTCAAGCAAGAAGACAGACTTTGCACGGTCTTTAACTCGGTAGTTAGTCCATTGGCTGTCGTATCCTGTGTCACGTCATCCTACCAGCGCTTCCTTGGGTGTCTGGGAGGATTCACTCCAGGGACAGACATAGCAAGGCACATATCCTAAGCCGGCGCGCAACGTGGCCATAACATTGTAGGCGACGCTCTTGGACCTTATCCGTTACCTCACCGACCCCAAGACTACCTCGAACTAATGTGTAGCGTATGCGGTCAGACCGCGTTACGTACACGTCCACTGCAGTATCTTCATTTCTGTAACATGAAGCTCCTAAGTGTGTCTAGTGCTGTACCGTATAAAAGAACCGGTCGGATCAGCCCATTAAGTTTGGACGGCATTCTACGATCGCAGAACACACCAGCTCGAAGAGCTTTTTAGTACGACTCATAAGCTTAATGCCCCTATAACTACCACAATCTTGAACATTGTTCCTTGTGAATAAGTGTGGGATAATGAAACTTAGCCGTCACTGATGTGGCATCTTTCTAGTGTTCAAGATAATATCTTATGGTTAAAAAGGTCAGTAAGCATGAGCACACCAAGAGAGCCCAATTTCCACGCTTTGGTCAGAAGATCGTCAGGTCCCAGCGTTTTTCCGTTCTTCATGCGTTGAAGGCAATAACGAGTTTCGTGAAAGGTTATTATTGGGTCAATAAATATTTGGTGGAAGTTTCATATAAAACATTTTATTCCGCGGGAATCAAATTGCTAGCAATAGTAGTGTTAAAACTTGAATATAAAATATAAATTCTAGAGCATTTTTTACATTTTGTGGTTGTGGTTGGCATAGCTTGCATCTGGCGTTGGTAGACGCAGCTTCTTTTGCGGCAACAAAACATTTTTTAGCTGATACGAAAAAAAAATAATTGTTGTCGGTTCCCAGCAAATCGGATCGGTCGCATCGGATCGGTTAAAGCTCACGATAAATTCTTTATCAGAGTCAGCTAAGGCCATATTATATTATTATTGCGATAAGACACAAGATTGTTTGAACTAAATAAAAGCAGCAAAAAAAAATGTAGTGTAAAGAGTAGAAAATTACTATTCCTTCGTTTTGTGTTGGTCCTATTCGCATGAATAATAACTTCATAATCAAGAGATTTTCCTTTAAAAAAACCATCTTGCGCTAGAGAAAGCCTCGCAAAACGTACCTTGCCCACATAAAATTCTTGCCCCGCCATTGGCAGTGGTGCAGGGATAACGTCGAGTGGGTCGATTTACTATTGGCATGTAGAATTTTTATTTTGAGAAAAGTATCTGATTGTCTTGAGATTTTTTTGTAAACAACGTTTAAGTAGGAAAATTTTAAGCTGTTTGTTTTGAAAAATGCCTAATCCTTACTCTAATCTCCAGATTCATCTAGAAAATATCTCCATATCACGCGTATATTTATTTTAGTCCACACTCGTGCTATTTTGGTCACTCGTTCGGACAGTTGTTGCAGTAGCTAGTATCTGACAATGTTTTCATGATTCGAGACACCCGCAAAATTTATCATAGGCGTCATAGAGCTATATAAAATGAGTTTAAGTATTGAAGCAGAAACAAAAATTGACACAGAACCTTGTGTAGTTGCATGGAGCAACAGATTGTTTGTTGGCGCTGAAAATGGTTCTATTCTCGTAAGTAATTGTTTTCTTGTAAGTGGTTTTTAATATTTTTCATAAAACTGTTACCTACATAAAACAATTCTGTGCATTTAATTTGTTTATATGATGAGAATTTAAAAGGAAAAAATAGTAAAAAACTTCTTTTTATCAATATTTCCATTTACAATTTATTATTTGGTAAAACGTTTATATTGAGTATACCATTTTTTATATATTAGTAAACAATGTAAGTTACGTATATACGAGTACATTAGATAATTTAATTTTTTACACGGGCAGTTTTACAAAATTACCTATTATACAAACACTAAAATAATATTTATTACATGATACACTAAGGCTAAGAAATATATATATATATATATATATATATATTGTTAGAAATCGGAAGCGGCTATTGTTTTAAAACACACATATAGTCTATATCAGGGGCTCCCAACTTTTTCTTGATCAAGGACCACTTTTATATCATTCTTGGTAGCAGGGATCACTATGCATGTAGGTATAATAAAAATTAACTGTGATAATCTAACAGAAACTTCGCCTCACAATTCCCAGTCATAAAATTTAAATCGTTCGCGGACCATATTTAGGCTTTGGACCACTGGTTGGGAACCAGTGGACTATATGATTCTAAACTATTTGGAAAGGTATACTATGTAATTGCAATAAGTGATATGTATCACCTACTAACAATACTTCACACGAGTTTCCTTCCAATAGAGGCCGTTGCCTATAAGCAACTGCCCCCGATTGACTTTTTTTTTCGAATGGAGTTTAATGCTGTTGACCTGGGCTGGTCTTGACAGCGTCACCGGGCTGGGAGGGGCGAGAGTAGCTCGCTCCTGAAGAAAAATTACGAGCTTTGATGGACGCTCGTGAGGTGTTGGCGATCGCAGGGGAATGCCCCGCGTACACTAATCAGGGGGGATTACGACTGTTGGGCTCCGTCGCGCCGAGGCGCGGACGTGCCGTGACATAGGACTGGCCTCGCCGCCTCTTACGGCTGCAGAGAGTGTGTCATGAGACTGAGGAGTGAATCTTCCCTATATATTGGGCGTTTGCGACAGTAATTGGATCGTCCGGAAAACCCCCGATTGACACAATTCCACTGCTTTTATAGTTGTCACCTAAATCTACCCTCTTTTACACGAGTTCGCTAACAACATATTTACTTTTAGTATAATTTTCTTTAAACAGACCTTTGATGATAATCTAAAGCCTATATCGTCGTGGGAAGCTCATAGTGTGCAATTGTTTGCATTAGCGGCGAGTAATGGAAAAGTATATTCATCGTCTAACGATGGAGGTGTCAGAATATGGACTTCTGAAGGTGAGAAGATTGCAGAATTACCTGCGTCCGAGGCCGACATAGGATCAATAACCGTATGCGACAAATATTTATACGCTGGAGATGAATTAGGAAATGTAAATATTATTTAAGTACATTTTTATCCCATAAAAATAACTTAATAATTGCTTCATATAAGAAAAAAATTGTAAATTATCTAATTACAGATATATGTATATAAAGATAATGCACTAAAAGCCAGATATAATGTTTTAGAGGAAGTAAAAGATATCGCAATAAATCCCCCGTTTATGTTTACTGCTCGTGATCTCTATGTAACTGTTACAGAAGTTAAGCCTGGTATGTAGAGCAGAAACACATTTAAATGTGTTTTGAATTTTGTTACATCTGACATGTTCCATTCATGAAAACAATTTATTTTACAGAGCGATCTAAAGAATGTTTTATAACGCAACATGTTATGGAAGGTCGTGCACCGTTGAGGGTCTTTGGATCATATTTGGTAGTCACCAGCAGAGGTGGAAATAATATTCAACTTCATGAGGCTTCATTAGATACAAAATTTAAAAAATTACACGAAGTTCAGGTATTTTACTCATATGACCTATGTTCTCAATGTATTTTTAACGTTTCAATGAAATTTTAATAATATTGCGCTTAATATTTTTCTATTGCAAGTTTACCTATGTTATCATCAATCTATTTTTTATATTACCTATATATAATATACTGTAAACTTAAAGAATTGTATTTTTTAATACAGGTGAGTGACATGATTGTAACTAGTGTGTCAGTAAGCGATAATATTGTCTGGACTGGCGGCTGGGACGGTTACATACGGCGGTGGAAGATTGCTGAAAACAAACTGCAACCAGCCGGAGAAATTAATTTAGGCTCTTGTGTTAATGCTCTAATAGCACCTACAGGAGGTAGTGTATTTGGAGTATTAACTGGTGCAAAAATTGTTAAAGTCAAATAATTATAAATATAATAAACTTTTTTTTATTTTATTGATGTTAAAAAGAATAAAACAAATTCAAATAATAAAATATGTTAAAATAACCTAATTATTGTATTTTTTCACTTTTGGTGTGGAATGTGTGTCGTAAAATACCCCATACTTAAGTATATCAAGTATGGGGAAAGTATAAGGATTTGTCGTACACTGACTTTTAAATTTAATTTTTCCCTTCGGACTCGAACACCTGTGTAAAGTCAACTCTGAACTTACTTTACTATCACGTTGTCATCGTTACTTACGCATCTCATAAAATTTGTCGCATCGCAAAATCAAAACCACTGTGGACCTACAATTAGGAAAATTTGGTATGAAATGAGAACTTGCACTACAAATAAAGGAAAATTGCAACAAGTGAAAATTTATAGATATTTTGTAAAATCATTACAAACTTATAATTGTAATTAATTTCATACAAAATGGTTATAAAATGGTCCGCAAAATTAAATTTGTCAACTTCAAATGGTACTTCCCGTTGACATAATTATAATCCTAAAACAAAGCTATATAACAAATCAGATATTTAAAACTTTTTGTGCTAAATTTAATATTCAAAAAGATTTATTCATACATTTTCTTGAAATATATTTTTTTTAGTTTGCAGGACGAAAATGTATAAATATTAAAATAATGTTTTTTAAATAAGTATTAATGTTTTCCATGTTATTTAAACGGGAAACCTTTAAGTTCTTTCTGTATCGAACTTCATTACTGTTTAGTTAGACATTGTACTTACTACTAATAAGTGCTTTGTTGGGAGAGAAAAAATATGGTCGTTTTTTGGCACACTCTAAGATGTGTATTTGTCACATTCATGAGAGTATTGAAATGATAGAAAACATTTAAACTAAATACAAACTCTTTATGATAAGAATAATTATATAACCAGGTTTTAATAAAATACAATTATTATAAAAGTGAAGCTTGTTTGGTTGCATAGTGTATGCATATATCTCAGGAACTACTGGTTAAAATTGAAAAATTATTGTGTTAGATAGTTTGTATATTGAGGAAAGAGAAGAAGCTATATTACCTAAATAAGGTAAATTATTTTAATTTAACTCATTGTACCTGCAGTTATCTCGGTCACTTACTGTGTCATGCACAAACCTTAGTTATTGTCACTTGTCCATGAGGGCCACTGGTAGATTGTAAAATATAAAGTAAAAAGAAAATATACTATTTTTATATTGGTAATGTGAAACAAAATTACAATGTCCAAAATAGATTGTAACCAATTATATATTCATATGACTTTAAAGTGTGTGTGTTACTGACATTACTATTTGTTATTTTAAACCTGGTATTTATTTTCATGCCCGTTTCTTTCCTGCGTATGGCAGGGTATGCAGAGGAGAGAACTTAATGTTAAGACACTGAATTACACATACACTGCTCAATTTTGTATTGTTACAAGTTGAATGACTGCCGCCATTCAGTGCAGCACTTTGTTTTTTTTACCAGAGCAAGGAAATGAAAATAATTCATTCTTTCAACTGCAAATTCAACCCACAAATATGTTTGCAGTTTGTTACTGCCCCATAACTGTCTCATAGTATGTATGATAGAATTTATCTGTGATGACAATCAAAAATTGAAGAGAAATCTGTATAATATTTGAAAAATTAAGAAAAAAATACAATTAGGACAACTTATTTAATATATAATAAATTTTAAAATAATATATTTTCATTTTACTATGACTTTAAATAATAGCTATCTACAAAAGGTCTATTTTCAACAAAAGTATACTTTATTTACATTAAATTATTATTTCAACATCACAAAGTTCATCTTCAGATGGTAATTTCACTGTTTTGGGATTGACATAATTGGGATCAATAGGTGGTAATCCTGCTTTTTCACGGCGATGCAATTCTAAGTAAGCTTCTCTTTGGGCCCAATCTCTCATGTGTACATCAGGTGCATAGGCCCATGCGAAACCTCCAAATACAAGGCATAAGGTTACAGAAAAGAAGTAAGATGCATGGTGTGCATTTGTATCTTCTTCTTTGCTTTTGTAGTCAAAACCGTAGCTCACCCAATTTTTATCTTCGTTTGTGCATTCGCTAGAAGATGATGCAGCTGGAGTTGCTGTATCGCTATTTTTTTTCGAAGTGGAAATATTTCGGCTAGTTTTAATAAAATTATTCCAAACAGAGCGTTGAATTATAGGCATGTGACGGAATTTTATCAACGCAGCCATGATTATTAAATATGCCCGTTTTGCCCTCACCAAATGCTAAATATACTGCAATATCGCCAAATATTTTTAATATTTTGATTTCTATCAATTTCCACTAAAGAATGGTTATGAAACCATACACAGATTATTAAAAAAAGAATCTAATCTATGTAATATAAGCATTAAAGTTATTTTTAATCTATTTTTTTTTTCATTACCTGTATATTTTAAAAAAATATGTTATTATTTGCTTTTTTGGCTATATTCCTATGTAAATGAGAAAGAATGCAATGCGATTGTATAAATTATATACTGTAGAAAAATGCTAAACAATGTACATTTTATCATAGACAATATTGTGAATCGTTCTAAAAAATTGTTACAATTTTATGTCAAACTATCACATCAGCACATCACTTACATTTTGATTTTGTCATTAGTGAGTTTTACTTCTATAATATTAATGGTAAAAGTAAATTAAAACAGCTTGATTCTCGAGTCATTTTAATTGTTTTAAAAGTAATTTAACAGAGTCAAACTATAAGCTTTGCTTTTTATTCTGATTTATATATAGTTTTTACGAATCAACTATCTGAGAAAATTTAAAAATGGTTGTAAGACAATACGACGAAGAGTTAAAGTATTTAGAAAAAATAAATCCGCATTGCTGGAGAATTAAAAAGGGCTTTCAACCAAATATGAATGTTGAAGGAATATTTTACGTTAATAATACTCTTGAAAAGCTAATGTTGGATGAATTGAGAAATTCTTGCCGGCCCGGCATGACAGGAGGGTTTTTACCGGGTGTCAAACAAATAGCAAATGTAGCAGCGTTGCCAGGAATTGTTGGCCGCTCTGTCGGACTACCAGATATTCATTCAGGATACGGATTTGCTATTGGTAAGTATTCTTCAGTTTCTGTTTGAAACTTTCTTGTAAGTAGTACTGCACCACTTACAAGAAGTTGAAAGAAAATGCATTACCATTACCATTAATTTATCATTTACCTAATTCACCAGAATTTAATATTAGAATATTTGTTATTTAATAATCACTCCTGACAAAATAAAAGAAGAGAATAAATATATGTAATTTTTAACTGTAATATATTTTTTGTTGTCTCCATATTAAAGTTTAACAGAGACTTTTGCAATATTTATTTATAATTATTTATAGGTAATATGGCCGCATTTGATATGTCTAATCCAAAATCTATTGTGTCACCTGGAGGTGTGGGTTTTGATATCAACTGTGGAGTGCGGCTTTTGAGAACAAATTTACATGAAAAGGATGTGCAACCAATAAAGGTAAATTATTGTTTAATAGATTTTCTAAAGAACATTAATAATGGGGGAACAAAGTCTCTTAATACTAAGTTTGCTCTGCTTACTTTGTCATATGCAGAGAACAGAATTATGCTAAAATAATAATAATAATATTGTATACTACTTTTAGGAGCAACTAGCCCAAAGTCTTTTTGATCATATCCCTGTTGGAGTGGGCTCCACTGGAATTATACCTATGAATGCTAGAGATATGGAGGAGGCTTTAGAAATGGGCATGGATTGGAGCTTAAGAGAAGGGTATGGATGGGCAGAAGACAAGGAACATTGTGAAGAGTATGGTCGTATGCTAAATGCTGATCCTTCTAAAGTGAGTCTCAGAGCTAAAAAGAGAGGTTTACCCCAACTTGGTACTCTTGGTGCTGGTAATCATTATGCCGAAATCCAAGTTATAGATGAGATATATGATAAATTTGCTGCTGGCAAAATGGGAATAGAAAGAATTGGTCAAGTGTGTGTGATGATTCACTCTGGAAGTAGAGGTTTTGGCCATCAAGTAGCAACTGATGCATTGGTACAAATGGAGAAAGCTATGAAAAGAGATCAAATTGATGTTAATGATCGTCAGTTAGCATGTGCCAGGATCAATTCAGTTGAGGGGCAGGATTATTTAAAGGCAATGGCAGCTGCTGCTAACTTTGCTTGGGTGAACAGAACTTCAATGACATTCCTGACTCGTCAGGCTTTTGCTAAGCAATTCAAAATGGCCCCAGATGACTTAGACATGCATGTAATTTATGATGTTTCTCATAATATAGCTAAGATGGAGGAACATGTTATTGATGGAAAGCTGAAAACTTTACTGGTTCATAGAAAGGTATAATGTTATAGTGTTATTCTTTATCTTTTTAATAAATACTTTTTTTTATTATTCAATTAGTATAAATTACGATTTCATTGATTCTTCCTCTTTAATGATCTTATAATATTTTTATTCTATAGGGTTCAACTAGAGCATTTCCCCCACATCATCCTCTTATACCTGTAGATTACCAGCTGACAGGACAGCCGATTTTAATTGGAGGCTCCATGGGTACTTGCAGCTATGTTCTAACTGGTACTCATCAAGCTATGACTGAAACATTTGGATCTACCTGCCATGGAGCTGTATGTTTTTTTATTTGTTATTTTTTTTCAGCTTCACACTGTGTATCAGATGTAGCAGGATAGGTAGTGTTAAGACACTCTGCTCCCCACTTTTCACCGAACTCTGAAGACATTGCATGTTGATGAAAATATTAAATATATTATTTCTTTATATTATCAGGGAATCAAACGCACAACCTGTCACATTTACAGTCTGGTGCTTGTGTTCTTACATCACTACTAATTTTTACGACATATTATTTCTTTTTTATTGTTCTTTTCTATACTGTTCTCTTTGAACTTGCCTGAATATACATTGGTGGGGGGAACTCGGCACCATGCACGTAATAATTTGTACCAAATGAGGATAAAACCTACAACCATTATGTTTCAAACTGTGTGTCGTATTATTTTACTTTACTAGTGCTATATATTCTTTATTATTTATAATTGTTTTTGTCTGCAGGGGCGTGCTCTATCTCGTGCCAAATCTAGACGTAATTTAGATTATAAGGAAGTATTGACTAAGTTAGAAACAATGGGCATTTCTATTCGAGTTGCATCACCAAAGCTGGTGATGGAAGAAGCTCCTGAATCTTACAAAAATGTAACTGATGTAGTTAACACTTGTCATGCTGCTGGTATAAGTAAAAAGACAGTTAAATTAAGACCTATTGCTGTTATAAAAGGCTAAGATAACTTATATTTTATCCTTGCAATAGAATGTCAATGAATCATCATCTAAATGTATTTTGTTTATTTAAGGTAATAAACTTTTATAATTTCACATAAATTGTTTAATTAAACACAACATTTGAATATAGTATTTTATTATATAGCGGTAACAATATGTTAATACTGTATTTTATTTGACTAACACTCGGAGGTATTTAAATTACTAATTTGTGAAACTCTACATAACTTTAAATTTGTCTGCTAATATTACAAGTAGAGCTGTTCCTAAGAAGAATAAGCCAGACGGCAACACTGCTGTTGTATAATCCACTTCCACTGTAACAAGATTACACATTTATATAATGATCCAAGTGTGTTACAATATAGTGTGATACATTGTGTTTAGCTCTAAGCTATATCTCGCATACTGCTAAATGCAGTCGGCGGAGAGATCTTAGTGATAAAGTACTCCATTCTCCTATTTCCGAAGCATTGTGTGTTGAGTGAGATGAGACATGTTGAGAAAACATTTCATTCCGCCGAACAAGAATCGAATCCACGACATTCGCGTTTACAGACTAACTTTGAATACAAGTCTAGTATATAAATATTTATTTACCTGTCTCTAGTTGATTTTTTTCATCATCTTCATTGGCCCAACCCAAACACCTTTCTAAAGCACCTTCCCATCGAACACGGCGTATTTCCCTTTCTGAAATTAAAAATATTATTAAAAGACTAATTAAACACTAGACACAAAAAAAAATCTTATTTATTACTAGCGGCCCGCCCACGGCTTCGCCCGCTTAAAATACATGATTATTGATTTAATAAACAGAATTGATTGACAACTCTAATGACTTCTAATATGATTTTTTTTTATTACTTTAATCTGTAATATTCTAATATGACTTTTTTACGACATTATCGTAACTTCTATAAGATTTTTTGATTATTTCGAACTAAAAAATATGACCAATGTTGATATTTGATATTCATAAAATATATATAAAGCGAATTATTTATTAAATTAAATTAGCTTCACGCTGTATCCCGCACACAGCAGGGTAGGCAGAGGGAACCTAGTGTTAAGACACTCCGTTCTCCACTTTCTGCCGAATTTTGGAGGCATTGCGTGTTGAGTGGCAGAA
>DWLH01001572.1:0-12547 GCA_018249795.1 Heliconius telesiphe telesiphe | reverse complement strand
ACCAGAGCGAAGAAATGGAAATATAAATTTAAGTAAATATTTCATCTCCTCGAGTGGGGATCGAACCCACAACCAGTCGGTTTTACAGTCACACTTCGTGCCGCTGCGCCACGACTGGCCTCAATTATCATACTATTTTTTATTACATTCCATTATTTGTGAATTTCCATGAAGAAAAAAAACCGGATCTTGAAGCTTTTATGAGTCACATAGCGGTTAAAGGCCACAACTAATTAGACGTAAATCGTTTGATGCACTTCATGTGAAACACATGCAACCGTGACATGTTTTACAACTATGTTATTCCGTAAGTATTTGTAAAATAAAGTTTACCGAATTATCGATTCATTATTTTTTGGAGTTGAGCCAGTGAAATCAGGCCTGTTGTGTCCTTATTGCTTATGGAAATACGTTTTTTATTAGAGTTAAATTGCAAGTGACGTGGGGAACTGAGTGTCTTAACACTAGGTTCCCTCTGCCTACCTTGCTGTGTGCGGGATACAGTGTGAAGCTGATTTAATTTAATTTATTTTTTTTACTTAAAATTATTGTTTAAGCAGGTTGTAAAGGTTGGTCGTGATCGTGGAGCAGTGGGCGGAAGTCTGACGCGTTATATCTAACCCTGGAGCGAGAAAATTTAAATATTTTTAATATAAACAAGTGCAAATCGAAATTAAAACAACCCTCGCGTTCATACATACATAAGCACTGTCAAAATTTTAATTCTTTAAAATATTTTTAAGAAACTTAAAATTTTAATTTCACACAGAGATTTTTGTAAAGACACTGCTTGTAACGATTTTTCGCCCAGTTTTGAGAAATTACGTGTTGTGTGACGGAAGTCAACGCCGCGCTTGCCATTTATAACACTTAAAAAATTATTAAAATATTTAAAAATAGCATTCCAAAGAGTTATCTTTAGGTAACGGAAATTTGTAAAAAATCTCCCTATACAGAGAGCTAATAGCATAATTAAGTTGTTACAAGCGTATAAGAATTCTGGCTTAGTGTTCAGAGCGTTGTTCCAAGTAAATAGGTTCAGTACTTTCAGAGAAAAATGTGACCATACGTATAGACAGACAGAGAGACAAGAATTTAAAAAAAAATCTTTTTGCTTTCTATTATTATTTTTAAGTATCCTTCTATCCATTTCAGTCAAATTTACTAAATGTACAGACTAAATATTTTTACTGTCTTATTATATATAGAGATAAACTTATTTACATTTTATATTATATTAAAAAATTGCACTTTATTATATATAATATGCTTGCATCTTCACGTTATCGCAACCGCCTGACCTCACACTCACGTGATGGCTACACCGTGTTATCTGACGCATATTATTGTTATTCGTTATACGCTGATAACAATGTCGACAAGCCCTTTTTAATTTATAATCGCAATAAAAAAAGATTAGTTTATTATAAATATAGTATATTATTTAGATTTAATTTGAAAATTATTATAATTTAAATCTAAACTAAACGTAAGTCTAGTTGTCTTGGAAATTTTGTTTTAAGTATTTTTTTTATTATTATTAAATTACATATTGTTGTTATAGGTCCTTAATACGTTATTTATTACAATAACCATTCTACTAATATTACAAGTTTACAACTAAGTATTTAAATCACACCCCACACTGTAACCCGCCCGTAGCAGAGTAGGCAGAGGGATCCTGGGAACCTAGTTTTAATACACTCCGTTTCCATTAATACGTTGACGTTTCCGTTGCCCGCTTCCCGCCGAATTCATGAGGCATGGCGTGTTGAGTGGCAAAACTCAACGGAAGACGTAGCCTCGTTACGAGAACGAAAATGTTAAATATTTCATTTATCGAATGGTAATCGAACCTTCAACCTTTTGCGTTTACATTTGCACACTTGTGTCCCTGCACCACGACGGCCTCTATTATAATAAGGCCTAAAAGATATATTATTATTTAAGAAATGGTTTTCTTGATGTAGTTGCGGCGCTCGTGGTGTTATATTTCAAATCAACTTCAAAATATTGGACATTGCACTCAATCCGCCACGCCTCTAAATGAATTAATTTTTCTTATGGATGTTTTATAAAATTCAATACATATTTACCAATAATACATTACAAATATGAAATTGATAGCAATGTCTCTATCAACAAGTATCAGATATACCTAATATATCTTACAGACGTTGATTGATGTTTATAAATTTACATTGCTAGTGTTTTGATATGGTGGGAATTTCCAACATACTCAACATACGACAACATACAATATTACGTATAGCTTTATGCGCTATACGCAAAATAATAAGACGAACTTATTCAAAAATTATATCTTGGAATAATATTTTATATATAAATTAAAACAGAATTTTATTTGTATGTTCATTCGACGATTCAAAAGTGCTTATAAGAGTTTATTTGAATAAAGAATATTTTGAATTTGAATTTAAGAATTAGTGTATGGACAATGTTTTGCTTTTGACAAGAGGTTCTCTCTACATAATATGTAGATTTGCATGATCAAAATAAGAAAAAAAATAGTGATTTTTCATTCCTTTCATTTTGCAGCGCAAATTTTCTGAATTTTATGAGGTGTATATAGTGACTCACTCCGTTTTGCCTTTTCCCCTTTTTTCGTAGTCCTCGCGCTCTAGAAATCGATGCTCGTATTATCTAACTACAGCATAGACCACAATAATATCATTGTCATTTTTCATTATTGTATAGTTAATTTCTGATAATATTGTTTATTTCGGATGACATTTTGAATAATTATTGTTTAAAATTGTCTACATATATTGTAATATAAACGTAAAAATACTTTTAACTAAACATTCACAGACGTGACCGCGTCAGTTTCGTTCGGAATCTTGATAAATAAACATTTTTATTATAATCAATCACATCACCTAAGTATACGTGCGTCACAAAGGCAATAATCTCAAACATCCATTATAATTAACTAACAAAGCTAACTAATTAATGCACAAGTGATTCAATAAGCGATCGATAAAGATTATTAAAAGTTACCTTACACGGTTTATTCTAAATTTTTTTGGGAATTGTGAATTCACAAAAATTATAAGTGCATATTCCAGAGGCCAGTCGTGGCGCAGTGGCACAAAGTGTGACTGTTAATGCGACTGGTTGTGGGTTCGATCACCACTGGAGGAAATGAAATTTATTTGCAATGCCCCCAGAATTCGGCGGAAAGTGGGGAATGGAGTCGCTTAATACTAGGTTCCGTCTGCCTACCCTGCTGTGTGCGGGATACAGTGTGAAGCTGAATAAGTGTGAAGCTGATGAAGGCAGAGGGAACCTGGAAACATAATGCTAACACATTGTTCTCTACTTTTCACCGTATTCTTAAGGCATTGCGTTTGAAGTGGCGGAACTCAACGCCGCGCTCTGTCTCGTTACCACCAGAGGAAAAGGAGCTATTAACCTTTCTAATAGTAATAATAGATATCTACAATTCAAACCATTCATGGCGATCGTTATAAGTCATAAAACATGTGATTATAAAAATAAGTGAATAATAGAAGTCTCTAATTGCATAATTACATTCTCTTATCTATTAAAATAATACATAACATAGAAGAGGTATACAGACGTAGGAATATAAATGTAAGGCAGATTAGTATGAAGGAATATATTACTTTCTTTTCATCCTTTTATCCATATCAAAATAATGTCAAATGTGTACCAATCCTATACTCTGTATTCAATTAAGTTCCTAAAATAAACATGAAATTGTTTTAGGATTCTGTTTTTCTAAAGGAAAATAACGGAACCCTTATACCGACCACTACCTTGGACCGCCTTGCTGTCAAGATCATTAAAAAATATATATATATTCAGATCTTCGATTCCTTGGAAATTGGAGCACAGAAAAAAATAAGCTTCTAAGTAAACGCTATCAAAAGATATGAACGCTGCTTATTTATATACCGTATTTTGTATGAAATTCGCCGCGTAATCAAAACTTAAATTGTATTTCCCGTAGACATACAATTATGAAAAATGGCAAAAAGTTATAAGTTGCAGTACAAATACAGACAAAAATCTGAATAATAAAAAAATATATTTATATTAGTGTAGTGGCTCCCGCGCGGCTTCGCATGCTTTTTGTTATTTAAATTATTTTAATTTATTTTAGCATAATTGTCTATAATGATATACACTTACTTAATAAATCTAAATTTAATTTTTTTGTAATTTTTTCATTGCGCACTTAAAAATTGGTCGAATTTTATAGAAAATCGATTTAGCTGTTTTAAAGATTAACCTGAACAAATAGACAGTCAGACTGTTGACTGTTGACAGTCAGACAGTCAGACTGAAGACTAACAAATTTTATTTTCTTTGTCAGACAGACAGAAAATAAAATTTGTTAGTCTTAGTCCATGAACATGATCTAATTTACCTATTTAAACAGCATTATTTAAAGTAAAATTGCTATTTTAAAATAAAGTTGCTATTTTAAAATTTGAAACCTGAAGTATATATAGCCTTAACAGTCAAATGATGCGTAAGAAATGTTCACATTGTTATTGATATTCTCGTATGGTTGGCCAATTGACAACTTCAACTCCTCCTAGGAGATGATATGATCTTAGGAGCTGGATTTATTACAAGATACTAGCACAAAAAAAAATCTATTAAGGAACTATTCATTTCTTCCGAACTTGTCCTTAACTTAGTATACATGTTTTATTTCAGGGCTTGCCGATATATGCGGACATGTGTTTTATATCATCCATGACATATGTATATCGCCTGATCTTTATTCTGACATCAATTGATATTTACTATCTGTGTTTCTAAGTTGTAAGCTTCTTTTTGTCGTACTCTTGCAACATTTAGAGAAATAATATAATTTAGAACAATTTATTTTTTTACGAATGGCAACCATAATAAAAATTGGGAAAATTCCCTTTAATATTATATACGTCTAGCTGTTTCGTTGTACACTTGGCTATCAGAGGTGCGTCACAATAGCGATAAATAATGTAATATAATCTTGTTCAATCACAAGTGAATAGATTAAAATGTTTTAAATATACGAGGGTAGCCATACGACTCAAGTCTAATTTAGCTCTCACGTTGGAATGTGGACGCGAAAGGCGCCTTTAGACGACTTATTCTGAGTCGTTAATATTTCTTTTCATATGTTTATATTTTATTTATTTTTAAAACAATATAAGTTTTAAAAATAAATAAAATATAAATACAAAATATAAATAAGATGTTACTATCATATTATTATTTTTATACAGATTAAATAAAACATCAATATGGCTTACATTGTATATTATATGAAATACTAAATTACCTATAATATAAATATAATAATTAATACGAGCATAGTAACATAACCGTTAATTTAAAACTGATTCAATTACATCAACTTTTTTTGAACGTAAGTACTGCAGTTACAATACAATTAATTACATTTTCACATAATTATGTACATATTTCCTATTTCCGAGCTGTTGCGGAGGGAGCACTGCACTGCGTCTGCAAAAAATTAAAGTGGCGGACTTCTCCCCACTCGTGCAGTGCTCTCTCTGCCTGGGCTACGAGCACGGTAGGCGGTTCTGCAAAGAAACCGCCCCAAAGTGCAGCCACTGTGGGGGACCTCATATGAAAACTGAGTGCGATGGCTGGCTCTGTAGCGTCGTCTTGTTGTAACTGTCCTGGTGCAAAGGCGGAACGCACTGACCACAACGCGTTCAGTAGGTACCAACTGCCCAGTCAGACGCAAATGGGATGCGCTAGCCCCGGCCAGCATAGCCTATTGCTAAGGGTGCGACTCTCTCCTCTCTACTTACCGGATACACCCTGATTCGAACGTGTCTGCAGCCCAAAGGTACCGAACGTCGTCATGCCAAACATATAAACGATGGAATACAAAATTATTTGCATCCCCCATTTACATGTTGCGAAAGCTTGGCGGCAAAAAAAAGTCTGATTTTAGAAAGGCTCCCGGTACCCAGTGCTCATAGAAGATACATCGAAGATTCCCTATATGATCGAATATTACTAACAAGCTTCGTAGAGAAACCTGTTGTAATAGCTTCCTCGGACACAGAGGAAGCCAGCGTTAAAGCAGAATGGCCTATTAAAGATCCAGGTGTTGAAAAATCTGGCTCTGTCTTTCTATTACTCCAGTTTCGTGCTCTTGTAGTACAAATTGATGTCGAAAACCAATCTGCGTAATATATATTCAAATAGAAACATAAGTCGTTTTGATTTGATTTTTCAAGTAGTTTTAAAAAAGATAAATAAAAGTTTAAAATAGATCGTAGAGTATTTTGGATAGTTTAAAAGAAATTCATAAGTTAAATTTAGCATTATTACGTCACTGGCATAGCGCCGCTTTCCAAAAATCAAGGATGCACAGTCTCTGATTACGTCAAAGGAGGCGCGCAAAAAGGATTAAAGCTTTATATATATATATAAAAAATAAAAAAAAACTAACCTAACTAGGCTAATCAAGAAATATAAACATTATATACCCGATTGGGAATTGAATCAACAACCATTGCGTTAAATCAATATTGGTTTTTTGGCACAATGGCATTAAAAGAGAACTATTTATTATAAATAAGACATTTTTTTTGTATTTTAATGTTTTTTTTTTACCTAAGTTAAAACTTTAAACACGGTATACATAAATTACACGACACAGAAACCTGTTTTCGTCGTGTAGTCACGTTTTAGACGCCGCACGTGATGCTCGGACGTCATTACTTAGTACTTACTAGTGAACTTGGTGCACTGTGATCTTGTTTTAAGTTTACCCTATTTTAAATTTTCTGCCTAATTTATTTTTTTTACTCATAAATCACTTATATATTTTTTTTAGCTTCACGCTATATCCCGCACTTAGCAGGGAACCTGGTAACCTAGTGTTAAGACACTCCGTTCCCATTAAGACCAGAGCGAGGAAATGAGTATATTAAATATTTCATTTCCTCGACTAAGAACCAAATCCACAACCTGTCGCATTTACAGTCATACGTTTGTGCTTCTGCGTCACGGCTGGCCTCTACTTAAAATTGATGATTAGGTAAAAAGAAACTGGCAATGTATCTCTTGACTATATCTGGTTATTATTTCCGACAAATTAAGACTCATTACTACTTTAAAATATTACAATATTTTTTATCAATTCCTAATTTATCTATAATATTTATCTTCACATTCGTGCATTACAATTTATGGAAAATAACACGCTCGCAATAAAATGATAAATGTTTTTTTTTTGTTATTGTACAAACATTTAATACTTACTAAAAATATTATATACATACTTATAACACTTTATATATTTTATATTTAACGCGACGTTAAATATAAAATATATATAAAGCAACTAAAAATAATAAGTTGAGCAGAAAAACAATAATTTTAAATTTCACTAATTACTCCGTAATTATGAATGAATATGTCCGATTGATTTAATAATTAAAACAAACTGGACAATTTTGGCAAAGCCGAAATTTCGAGGACTATTAGTCTAATATGTAGTTAAGACAGTATGCGTACTAACTAACTTGAAAGTGGGGGCCCTTTCTGAAGTAGCGCACTTCAGAAAGGGCCCCCACTTTCCTTTTCAAATAAAGGTATATCTTTGTCTGGGAGGATGTTTGGGTCATCGGTTTGGTCTAGGTGCTTATAGTGGTCATGAAATAGTCTGTAAATAATATATGTAAAATTAAAGCTTGCTAGTATGAAGTATTTTGCCCTAACTTTAAACATCCTTTAGGATGTCTGGCAGGAGTAAAGCCCCACGTAATGGGTCTGAATAAATATATATTTTTTATATTATTGTTAACAAAATATTTAAATACGAGCATTTCTACTTTAAAGTAGGTGAGTCTGTAGCTAAAGTTGTCGCCACCTCTGAAAGGGCCCCACTTTTAAGTTAGTAAGTACACATATCGTCTTAACTATATATTAGATTATTAATCTTAAAAATTTCAGCTTTGCTAAAATGACGTAGGTCTGGGGGCTCTGGGATATCTCTATCTCTATCATGTAATATACTGATTTCAAATAAGGCACTATGATACAGGTACAGATAAATCTGTTGGTGGGTGCGATTCCCACTAGGGGCTACGAAAATTGGAGGCCTCGAGCCTTTTCTGAAATTTTAGCTTAGCTTATCTCTAGATCCTTTCATCTGATATCTCACTTGAACTAGCGATTTTAATACCAATAAATGATTTGAATTTTCCCCACTTTCAAGGCTATTATTTTTAGGATTTAACCACAAATATATAGTTTTCATGAACTAGAACTACCTGTAGACGCTAGCTGCCAATTTTCATAATTCTATATCATCCGGAAGTACCCTCTTAATTTTGATTGCCTCTATGGTGTCGAAATACGCGTTTTTGCAATTTAAACGGCCATACCTTTTTTTTAGGTAATGTAGTTTGTATACAATTTTTTCAGAAAATCAAGTGACCGTAGATCTGAGTAAATGATTTGAATTTCAACTCGATATCTCCAAGCGTTCCTGAGATAAATGGTATTGATAGACAGACAGACGGACGGACAACAAACTGATGATAGAAGAGTTCCTTTTTTCTTAGAAAGATACGGAACCCTAAAAACGTATATAGTACCTACATACTAGATCTTATTAGATGACACAAATCCATATAAACGTAGGATTATATGGATTTGTGTCATTCAGTTCAACTTTCAAACATCGATCATTTAAAATTTGGTGCTGTACGATGGAAAGTTTTTTATATTGTGCAACTCATCACGCGTCCGTCCACGAGACACGCAGAGCAGTCGCCAGTCGGTACACCTGAACAACGAAACTTAAAGGTCGTTACATCGACACGTTTTTAGCCTTTCATTCGTTTATTTTCTTTGATTATGTTTTAAATGGAATGCAGTAAGTTACTTATTATTAGTGTGTATGTAAGTATGATTTTTTCCTAGGCAGTTTTGTGTTTGCTAACAGCCAAGTTACAATAGGTAGATATAAAAATGCGAAATATTAATTATTAATATTTTCCAGTAATTTACATCTCAAAGACATTGTGGCTAAGTTATGTGAAGAGTGAAGACTCTTGTTCGTAACTAAGCAAAAAAACTGTAAGGATCCGCTTATTGCGAATATATGGTACTATTATTTTAATTTATGGAGATATCGCTTGATTTATCTTAATATAACTCTATAGTATAGGATTTATTCTCTCTAATACATGCAAATTGAAAAACATGAATAATGAATGATATAAGAAGTAGTATGTAAGAAGAAACTCCTCAACGTTCCATAGATTCACCGTATGGGTGCTTATCGTGTTGTATGAAAAGCTTGGATTAGTCGCTGGGACTACTCTTCTCCTTTGCTCTTTTGGTGACCTTTAACACTGGCGTTTGCTGTCCGAGGTCTTCTTTCTACCCAACCAAATTTTAAATGTAGTCAGTCTACTTTAGTGAATATGAAGTAGGTAATTATCACTTCTTAACAATTTTTCTCCATTTAAAGACATTATACATTTCTGAAGAAATTCCAACTTAGAACTATTACTATTAACTATTATTATTACCAACATAAAACCATATTTTATAAATTAAATAATTTCCTGCTAAAGATCTATACTTGCTTTATATTGAAAATATAAGTACCTACAAAATTAAAGATTAAGCATAGGATACTTAACCTTTATATTGATTACTAATTACTAGATATATTTTTCTGGGCGCATGGTAGTGCCCCAGCCAAGTAAAGAAAAAAATGGGCAAGCCCGTGCCATCCTATTCTCGGAGCAGTTCAAGTCAATTTTCAATATAACTTCGTTGTGAATAAAATCATTATATAAACATGGTACATTTCAAATTTCATTCGATTGCACCAGTATTTTTTTTTTTATGGATAAGGCAAGGCAAACTAGCGTGCGGGTCACCTGATGGTAAGTGATCACCGCCGCTCACGACCCAGTGCAACACCAGAGGAGCTACAGGTGCGTTCCTGCCTTTAAGGTGTGTTGGGCGCCGGAGCCCGGTATTAACTGATGCGAAACGCAGTGGCATAAATCCACTACTTCACGCCGGTTTTAAATGCCGGGGGTGGTAATGATCCGGTCGAGTCTGCCCATGCGTGTTGCCATTGCTGGCGACGTGACTCTACCACACGTACTTTAGTCGCCTCTAACGACACCAATAGTACCAGGATGATCCTATTCTAGGCCGGGATCACACGGCACAAAAAGTAAAAGTAAAAGTAGCTTAAGAAGTAATCAAATTGTCATAATTTAGTCACTCAATGACTGACCGGTCATCAAAACTCTAAGGCACCAGGCTCTAACAGATATAGAAACTTAAAATTTAGAATTCAAATAATAGTGTTCAGTGTATGAATAAATTAAAAACTAAAATATTTTGCAATTTCGATTCAGTTTTTTAGACAAACTGCATAAATAACATTGTAATCCAATATAAATATATATAGGACAAGACCGAAGAAAATGAAAATATTAAATATTTCATTTTCTCCAGTGGGAATCGAGCCAACAACCTGTCGCGTTTACGGTCACGCTTTGTGCCCCTGCGCCACGACTGGCCATATAGGCCTCACAATTTGTAAGACATTGCGTGTTGAGTGGCGGAATTCATCACAGCGCTTTGTCTTGAGTTCTATAATTTTTGTAGTATATTTGTTTTATATATATTTTTTAGGATTACCCTAGGATTACTGCAGGAATAATAAAAAAGAAACAATAAAATCTCAAAGCAAATCCGTTGTTGGTATTCAAGAAGTAGAAGGTACCTACAAGAAAGGAAAAAGTAGGACTATCTCGTAAAATAAATCTATCACCACTTTAACAGTCTTGATGTATCTCTTTGTTATATCGTTAAGACCACGCGAACGTAATAATTTAACAATCGTTTACAATTTGCTCCTCGAAAAATAAAAAATAAAAGCATATTCTGAATGTTGGTCCACTGTGGGACCCTCATTGCCACAATATGCTGTTGAATTACATATTGTATTTATGTAACATACATTCACCTGTTTTTATTCATCTTCTTCCATTCTGCTTGCCGCCAAATTCTGAAATTATTGTTGAGTGGCGGGACTTGCCTCGTTACCAGAGCGAGGAAACGAAAACGTTTAGTTTATTTTGGCGGAAAGTGAGGAACGGAAGTGTCTTAATAGGAACGGAGTGTCTTAACACTAGGTTCCCAGGTTACCTCTGCCTACCCTGCTACGTGCGGCATACAGCGTGAAGTTAAAAAATGTTGTTTAAGCTTTAATATAAAATTTAGTTACATTTTATTACTTTACCGCGTAAAGAGTGTCCTCATGCACGCCTTTTGCGTTCCAAAACCAAAACCAAAGACGAAGAACAGAGTATCTTGAAACTAGTTCCTCGAAGCCTACCCTGCTATATATGCTCAATGTAACTTCAAACTATATTTTTTTTTACATTTCTTAAGTGTACATATATACGTCTCATACGTATGGGTTAGTTCAGAGCGCTCGGACGGTTTCCAAAGACGCGCGGGTTGAAGTCCCGTTTCTATCACATTTTTAATGTTTTTTGTAATAAGTATTAAAATATAAAACTTTTTCTCGTTTTGCTTAAAACAAAGTAACATAATAACAGCTTGGATTAATAATACTGATATTTTTCTACGTATCCTTTTTCTTGGCTTGTAAAACGAAATCGCCGGTAATGGTATGGTAATTTCAATAAAGAATAGTTTTATTTTGGAAGGCAGAATATATCTGACACCTATAGGATATACGTGTCGTAGACTCTACCTTCCTTTTTTTTCTCTTTGTTAATTGAAACATGGAAATAAATAAAAATTATTGAATGTATTTTAAAATATACACTACGACCACACTATCAAAAGTGCATGATAAATAAAATTTTGTTCAGCATTCCACGAAAATGTAATAGGATAGTGAAACCACGTGGTATGTGTTCCATTCGCAAACAAAATATCAAATATTTTAGTATTTTTCCTTTAACCTTAGTGCTAATTAGTTAGTTACTGTTACAAGTGCTTCAATTGACTTTGTTTAAAAAAGAATCTTGAAAAAGCTCAGGTATCTGTATTTCAGATAATTCTAAGTAATTATAAATGTCTCTACAGAGTTGCCAGTAACTTAAATATGTTATAACATGCATATAAGAATTTCGACGTATGTAGATGATGAGAACTTAGTCAAAATCAAAGTTAAATAATTTTATTCAAAATGAGAAGTTACAAGTCTTAGTTTGTTTTTTTTTATCAATTGTTTGCTGTAAATATAGTAAAATTAGTTCCAGATATATAGTTAGTGATCAGAGCACTGGGATGGTATCTGAGAGACGCGAGTTCAAATCGTGCTAAGTTTAAATTTTATTTTATTTTATTTTATTTTAATTAATTTAAAAGTATCTATTTACTCAAGTAATATGTATCTACCTAAATATTTTGATGTCACTATGAAAGAAATATTATTTGGTTATTCTTTAAAAAAAATATGGAAAGAAATTGATTCGCTCTTCCTTGACAAACTTAATAATAT
>DWLH01001571.1:0-12553 GCA_018249795.1 Heliconius telesiphe telesiphe | reverse complement strand
CGCGCCGCGTGTTTGCTTGTCGTGCGTGTCTAGCTTTCCTGCGTTGAGTTTGTGGTACAAGTTATAAGCATATTTATTACAATGTTTATTTTTACTTTATACGTCATCATTGATACAACAGCAGCGGCTATAATCATGTACTTATTTTTGAATAAAAAATAAAAGAAGTTAAATTAGTTACTTTAAAAAATGTATTAAAAATGTAGAGTTATACTTTTCTAAGTATTCGTCACCATTTGCAAAGTAGGAAAACTATAATATATTTTGTGAAAATAATTGTTTCTTTATCACATTTCTATTATAATTTAAAATCAAAAAAACAACACAAAGATATCTAAGTATAATTTATATTATAGTCGTTTTAAACGTTTGTCAAAATTTTGGACGTACATACACGTAATAGACGAGATAGAGATAGAGATAAATTATTAAATTGTATTCAGACCTTTAAGTATGCATTTACAAATGTGCGTAACTTTATACTCAAATTGCCAACAAAATAAAATATTATGATTGTTGATATTTTATTGTATAGCCCTCAAATATTGATCATAAGTAGTAACAGAAATTACTACTTCGAAATCTGTAATATCTCTATTATAATAAATAGACATATAAACAATTATATTTTTTAACAAAAATCGCTCTCACTAATAGTTTGAGCCGCCGCCCCACCCAGTACGTATCGCGTAAATGAATAGAACAAACAGACATCTCACGGTAGCTAACTGTTGCCACCTCCGACGTGTGTGTGCTGTGCGCTGTGGAGAGTACGCGCTATACCTGTATACTTATATAGATAGAGGACATTATGGTGCAGTGGAGGAGTATCTGATGTCTTATTGTACCCGATAGTGGTAGGTTCAATTTATTTTTGGAGAAATGTTTATATTTAAAGTTACCCTCATTTTTAGTTTCGATAGTTATATCTAAACATATTTTGTTTACCCCTTCTAGATAATATAGAATAACATTCATGCAGATTAAACAGTATACTCCTGACAACGTATTGTATTCTTTGCTTGACTTGTACACTGTACTAGATAGAATAAAAGTAGATATCTAATCTAATATAATCTAGGTTCACGCTGTATTCGTAGAGGGTACGGAGGAGGAGGGCAGTCAGAGAGAACGGAGCGCCAAACGCTATGGTTAGAAGTAGATATATGATTAGCGGGCGCGCGCGGCTTCGCCCGCTTATTTGCACCCTTAGGGATGAATTCTAAAAAAACCACGAAACACATGTTCAATGAAACATTTTTAAGATTCTGAATTTCAAATTTTATAAAAATCGGTGCCGATTTAAAAAAAAATCCATACAAACTTTCAACCCCTAATTCATCCCTTTATGGTTAAAATTTTTCAAAATCCCTTCTTAGTGGATGTTCAGATTATGAAAATAAACATCTGTCCAAATGTCACGTTTCCACGCACAGTGGTTACGGCTGTGCGTGCGTCTTACCTCAGTCAGTCAGGTACATGTCCTTTTATATATATAGATAAGACATTGCAAAAATCTTACTAAACTACATTTTACTAGCTAGCCTTTGTGATCTTTCGCTTCGTTGTAACGTAACATGATGTTTCGTTTGAAGTTTATATTGAGATCCTTTTGAAGTTAAAAAATATTATCCATATATAATCATATATTTCAATAGTATAAGAAACGCTTGCTGACCAACAGAACATTAACTAACCCCAGAAGGACAGCAGCTAGATATAAAATCGATGATTTAATGTGCTAAGTACAATAACGTATAACGTAATATGTAAGTACATTTTTTTTACTCCACACGTCTACCCCGTGTTGCAGGGTAGATAGAAAAAGCTTAAGCTTTTGAACCTGAGTTAACTTCCAGTCCGTTTCTATCTATGTCTTAGTTTAAGACTCGTATATGTAAAATGGTCAAACTCTACGTTACGCTTTAACTAAATCATTGAAACAAAGATAATTAACATATAATAATTCTCCAAATTGAACCCACAGCCATCGTATCAAAGCTGTTTCAGCCACGATGTCCTGAATGAATATAATAACCTCAAAAGGCCTCAGAAGATATGTAGTCACAAACAGAATTTAATAACCAATATATGTATATCTATACTACAGGCGTGCCCTCCACAGTATATAAAGGCTCTATATATATATATACGTATATACGTACTTACACTACGTTCAGGCGGAAATCGGTACAGAATCGCTCGATACATAAACGCGCAAGCGTAAACGCGTGATCGTTTTAGTCCTGTATATGTTTTTTATCGATGAAAAGTTGTATTTATTGTGTTTTGAATGTTTTGTTTCTAAGAAAGTATACTGAAATTTTAAAATAGAACATAAATAGAACATTTAGATTTTTTTGGTTTTAATATTGTAATTTAATTTCGTATAGAGGCGAGTCGTGACGCACGGGCACAGAGTGTGACTGTAAAATCGACTGGTTGTGGGTCCGATCGCCACTGGAAGAGATAAAATATTTACTTTCATTTATATTTTCATCTCTTCGCTCTGGTGTCGGAGCAAAGCGCGGCGTTGAGTTCCTCCACTCAACACGCAATGTCTCCAGTACTCGGCGGAAAGTGGGGAGCGGAGTGTCTTAACACTAAGTTCCCTCTGCCTACCCTGCTGCGAGATACAGCGTGAAGCTGAATTTCGTATAATTTTCGTGTGTATAGCATTCGTTATAATTTTTACGTTCTCTATTTCCCTAAGTCAGCTAATATTTTGTTTATAAATATAATCAAGAAGACTTATTTTATTAATATAAATATAATATTTTCTGTGAGCAATTCTTTCTGCCTTCGGCGAATATAGATAGTATAGAAGAATTAAAAAAGAAAGAACAGTTCAATATGTAAATCTAAATAATAATAAAATACTTATATATACATGTTTTATTATATAAACTATCGATCTAGCTGTTTATCTATTTTTGTTTAGTCGTATAAAGTTTTTTTTACATAATTATATTTATATAATTAACGATAAGATTTTATCGATATAAGTCAACAATCGACACGCACGAGTGCCTGACCCCGCCCTACGCACACTGGTGGTACATGCGAGTATGACCAAATGTACATATGTATACTAAACGTATATCTTGTATTACGTAGTAGATTAAAATATATCATGTAGTAATTAATTGTTGATTGATTAATTTTTTTTTTTTTTTTCAATATATTATTAACTTTTTTTAGCTTCACGGTGAATACCACTCATAAGATAGGTAGAGGTAACGCTCCCGCTTCCGCTTAGCGGAACTCACCGGTGCGCTTTGCCTTGTTACCAAGGCGAGGAAATGAAAATATTAAATTTCATTTTCCAGTGTCCAAATCGAATCCACGTTTCGCGTGAGTGTCTGCGCCACGACAGCCTCAATATACTCGTACTATCTAAATTATGTATTATCAAAAATATAGATTTTACATTGTAGATCATTTGAAATAGGTGTGTCTTATTAAGTACCGTAGTTGTCGGTTAAAATGTCACTATTTACACAGTAATACCAATACCAATAGTATTTGTTTCAAAAAAAGCTAATTTTATATTTTGCTATCAAGCGGAAGCGGAAATTAGAGACAGAAAGTGATTTATTTACGTTAAAGGAGCCTGAGCCTTATAAGGGAAATGCGTGAATTCAAAGCATAAGTAATTTTATGCTTAACTAGTAGGCAATTTTGCTGTATATAAACAATATTATAATATTGAATATTTTCATTTCTTCGCTCTGCCAGAGCGCCAAGGCAAAAGCTTTTGCGTTGAGTTCCGCCACTCAACACGCAATGCCTTTAGAATTCGGCAGAAACTGGAAAACGGAAGTGCCTTAATTGGAAGCGTATTTCTTAATACTAGATTCCCAGGTTTCCTCTGCATACCCTGCTTGTGCGGGATAAAATGCGGCATGAAGCAAAAAAATAATATTTGATACTTCGATTTGTTCAGTGTGGAAAGTATATTCTTAAATATTTTTTTCTTACTTTGCTATTTTTTTTTGTTTTTACATGTATTTTTTAGGCTTTTTTTAAGAATATTACTAAACATTCCCAGAAGAACAGGTCTGTAATTACAAAACATTCTCAACCCTCAATCTCAGAGACGCGGAATTACAGTAGATACACATGTTCTGTACATGTCTCTGTAGTACACGCACACGCACACGTACACGTGTAATTTATAATTTTAGGCATAAGTAATAATATTATAGCAATCTAGCCATTAAGTGGATTATAAGAATATAAATTTTACTGAGTTTTATAATTAATTCTAAGCATGTCATTTTCTTATATTATATATAAGATTAAAAAAAAATTAAATAATTACATCATAGATGTATGTATTTATTATTTAAATTGTCATCTGACTATAAAGGACGGTTATTGGCTTAATCCTGACTCAAGCAAAATATTATCTTTAAACTATTTTCGTCTCCCGACTTTTCAAATCAGTTTATTTCTTGCCTTGGCGTTTATTTCTTGTCTTGAATTCTTACAAAAAAATGGAGAAAAGACTGTGTCGACGCTTGTCTTTGTGTCTATTTTAAAAAAAACACATTAAAAAAAACGTGAAGCTTTAAATTAAATAAAATAATAAATAGAGCAACTCCAAATTTTTTTAGGTCATCGATTATATACTTTATTTAAAACTTTGTTTCATAAACAATGTGCAGTATATAAAAGTTCATGCAGTTGCATTATTAACTCCGCTTGGATACATTTGTTTGAAATAAAACACTAGTTTCTGTCAATAACTTTGGCTGAACAAGATATTTTATTTATCACTGGAAGCTAGAGCGTGAGGATTTTATTTACCTTTTTGTATTTTAAATACATATATTTTTTATGTATCTTTTAAAGCTTAACACATTACCCTGTATAGAAGGATAGGCAGAGAGTATATAGAGTCCAGATTCTCCAATTTCCGCCTCAATTTGAGACAATGCATGATCAGTTGCGGAACTCAACGCCACACTTTGCCATAGTAGTGTAGAAATTTAAATAATTACTTCTCCGATCTTAGGTTACAATCAAACGTATTCCACTGCGCTACGATGGTTTGAGATTGGGTTCTATAACATTGATAAATGCCCCCAATAATATCCTTCTCATATATCTACCATGTACAGACACACTTCATCAGTTACAATTTTATAATATGTATTGTAATTGAATATTTACTGAAAAATGTTATATGTATTAAACACAACAACAACTGTCTTGCTGGGGTGTCCCGTGATTGCATAGGGCACAACACAGTAATTTGTATAAATAAAATTTTAGTTACTTGTTAACACTCAATTCAAATTCTTCTCGAACCATTTATTTTTTTCTAAGGCATTTCCAAATATTTTTTACAGTATGAAAATAAGAAAATGATATGAGTTATTGAAACAATGGATTATTAAAAAAATATAAACGGATACCAGTCGTGGCGGTGGTGGGAACGGAGTGTCTTAACCCTAGATTCCCTCTGCCTACCCTGCTGTGTGCGGAATACAGCGTGAAGCAATTTTTTTTTTTAACTATTAATCATAGATATTTGCAAGCGAATAATATATCTTTATATAAATATTTATATGTACATATATTAGAAGTATGCACATTGTAATTGCGGCATAATATTACAGATTATCAAAAATAACATAATATAAGTAAAAAACGAAGTGACAATATAATTCGACTTTTATTTTCTTTTTTATTTCCTACTCACCTCTTAAGCAATAATGTAAAAAAAATATTATCCAAATTTTATACATTTCTAATCCTTATAATACTTACTCATGAATACATTTTTCCAAAAAGAAAAATAACGTAACGAAACTTAAGCGACGACCGTTTCTACAATATCTCATCAAGGCGAGGTATTCTTCCTCGCAGAGACGAGACTTTTAATTAAATATCTTCTTCAACAACAAAATTTAAATTGTAATGACACTTCCGTCGCTATGTTTACTTTAATATTAGCATTTTTTGTTTTATATTAAATGTATATGCCGTCGTGGTGCAAAAGTTACAACTAATTCTTCTATATGCGAAATACAGTTTGAAATTTAAAAAACCATATGGCGGTGATAGATTCTAATCGAACCTGCGGTGGTTGTGGGTCTTAAACACGCCCGAGGAGCTTATTACCATGAAATTATTTTTAAACTTCCTCTGGTAGGCACTGTAAGTTCTGCCAATCAACTAGCAATGTGTCGAATTCTGACAGTGCGCGGAGATCTTACCTCTAGATCTCTCTGTTAGTCTACCTGTATCGAAAACTATGATTAGCAATATATATATATATATATATATATATATATATATATATATATATATATATATATATATATATATATATATTTTTTTCATGTTTTATATATATAATATATATGTGTATATTTTTTTATTGTCTTATCATAAAATTGTGTATGTTTTTTTGCACAATAACTATATACAACCACAGAAACAACACACACATGAAGTTTTAATTTTAAAATCTTAACTTAAAAAACTTAAAGACTAGAAAGACAGACGCAATATAAATCTCATTGTTTCGACTTCGGTAAGATTAGAGTTAGCGAAATTAAACTTTGAAGCTATCTTTATACTAGATGTTGGGTGTAATTATTAATAATATATATCATTTTTAAAGAATTTCTTGTGTAGAAACTAGCAATATCCTCCTTGCTCTTTTGTGATAATGTTACATTCACATTAGTTTTATAATTTGAGAATGTTTATGATCCTGAACTAATACTAAAAAGTGATATGTAAGATTTTATAAAGGCCTTCATATGATGGTTGTAGATTTGATTCTCACTCAGATTAATTATATTTATACTATAGTCATTAACTTACTTTACTTATTTATTGAAGTAAAAGTAGGCGCAACAACAAAATTAAAAAACCAAAACGAAAAATAGTCATTAATCATACACAAAAGTTTATTTCAGCGACATATTTACGCTACAAAAGAAACACAGGCTTGCACTTACGACCGTCTAATGCACAGATGCACCGCGTGTCCCCGGTGACTCCGGGGACTCCCCGCGCTGAGTCTCTTTACATGTAACTGTCATTTGCGGGTATGTAGCAAAAATTTACTTAATGTATGAATAATATGCATTTGATTCTATTTTACTTGAGTGCCATTGTTGATATATGATTCTTTGGTTTTTTTTTCTATAAATATATATAATAACGGCAACGTAGACAGAGACACCCAGGGTCAAGACACCATTATCCGCTTCACACTCTAATTAGATACATTGACTGTTCAGTGATGGAACTTAACGCCGAACTTTGTCAACTAGACTAAGGAAATATAAAAGTGATTTATTCTTCCGAGTAAAGATTGAGCAACTGTGCCACAGCAGCATGGCGACCTACAAGATGCAATCGATAATTCATCATTTTAATTTTTATATTTTGACTTGTGGTTGAGGCCGTCGTACGCAGGTGGCAGGGTGGAGGATGGGTATAAGCATGCGACTGTGAGTGTAACGATCGTGAGTTCGATTTATTCGAAATTATTTAAAAGTACCAAATACAATTTGATTATCGTATATATTTATATATATGCTTAATTTCATCTTTTTTAGCTTAAACATTTTTCACACAGATTTTGAACATTTTAAAAGTTTAACAGCGTTTCTACTCTTAGGAAAGAAACTTATTTTAGAATTTAGACTCGAACGGTTTAAAGAGTTCAAATGTTTACACATTTTCTAAAAAAAGTATATTCTTACAATGTAAATTTAAATTTATTACAATCATAGTAAATGCAATGAGATGCGAGTTCGAAAAAGTAAAAAATAATGTTATTATTACTTCTTAGTATTTCACAATTTTAAACATTAGATCAACATTTCTTCTACGTATTCTAGTTTATATTAAAAAAATTATAGTTAACAACAAAACAATTTATTCATTACACAAACTCCCTAGTTCGTAGGGCTACGGCTCTAATTACTAGCGCACCCCTCGCCACGAATATTGACTTTTAAATCAGTACCGGGGGTTATGAGAGAATTAGACGCTCCATTTGATTGTACCTACGACAGTCTACACGTTGTGTTCCCGCTGTGATAATCCTATGAATATTTTGTTTGGGTTTTTAAAATTGGTACAGCATTTACATTTAATAAGCTTATTTTATTACATTTTATATAGTGTTTGATTCCTATTTGTCTTGAACATTATTCGAAATATGGGAAACTGAGTGTCTTAACATATCCCTTTTCTGCAATGCGGGAAAAGCGTGAAGTGGATTTTTTTACTTATTTATATTTATAAATGGTTGTGGGTCTAAATTACTTAGATGTATGCTTATATAACACAAGTAGATATACAAGTAAATTGAGGTCAGTCTGGCGCAGGGGCACAAAGTGTGACTATAAAATCGACTGGTTCTGGATTCGATCTCCACTCGAAGAGATGAAATATTTATTTAAATGTATATTTCCATTTCTTGGTTCTGGTGTCGAGGCAAAGCGCGGCGTTAAGTTCTGCCACTCAACACGCAATGCTACCAGAATTTGGCGGGAAGTGGGAAACGGAGTGTCTTAACACTAGGTTACCTCTGCCTACTTTGTGTGCGGGATACAGCGTGAAGCTGACAAGTTGATATTTAATGAGTCTGGCTAGGTTTGTATAATGTTACAGAGTGGTACAACAGCTACCACCCTGACTACGTCGCAAAATGTGTAGCAATAGATATAAAATCATGCTTTGTCCCGCATACAGTAAGAGCGGAGACAATCTAGTGTTAAGACTCTTCTTTCTCTGCTTTGGCGGAGCTCAACTCTGCACTTTGTCTACTTCCCTTATTGGACACTATCTATAACTATCAATTTTGCTGTCTGTGTTCTCAGTTGATGTCGAACCTACACTGTCTGATTTAAAGTCGACGCGTAGACCTGTCATTACATAATACTATGTTTTTTTTATTTGTATTTTATACAACAATCTAGAGATACCTAGTAGGATACAAGAGACCCAAAAAATACCTTAACCATTTCTCTTGTCAAATCTAACTAATACTAACAAATTGTTCCATTAAAACAGTAAATTGTATAGCAAGGTAACACAATGGCCACAGAGTCATCTGGGATTCGAACTGACCCCAGCTAATAACCACTGATCCTCTGTACTTACACTGTTATTGCGAATTGCAAAATAATGGTATATCAAGATAATCCTAGGGGGCGTAGACGTGGGTTTTACTTGTTTTGGCAATTTTGGAATAAATTTTTTTTGTTTGTCCGTGCGTAATACATTGATGTTAAAATGTTTTTAAAATTATTATAATACATACTGACTAAATCTAACATATTTTCTCGCTTTGGTAGACATTTAATTCCGCCACTCAACAAAAAATTTTTCAAAAACTAGACTAGACTTACAGTGGAGAACGGAGTTCCTTAACACTACGGACTCTACTTATGCTGCTATGCAGAAAAAAGCGTGATTCAGTAAAAAATATCGACATAATTTCCTTTAAAAAGATACCTATTGCGTTTCTAAGTTCAATGGACACACAGTAGATCCACAATACGTGTTTACTGCGTATCGCCTACTATAACGCTAAATCACCGCTCTGGGGGACTGTTATAGAGAAAAGTGTTTATAGCACATTTCGTGAGCAGATCGGCTTTTTACGAACATTGCGGTTATTTATAAATAGCCGTTGTAATGTGGTGCTCATATCGTGTTTTGATTTCTACTATTTTTATAATATATTATGAACATTTGTTAACGTGTTATTCCACGATTAGGATAGAAAAATAGTTTAGTTCCAAAATTCTCAAGTGGGATGAGATGTGATTTAATGGGGCCAGAGTGTCTTAGCACTAGGTTCCCAGGTTCCCACTGCCTATCCTGCTATGTGCCAGACAGCGTAAAGCAAAAAACTTTATTACAATTCGTAACATTTTTGCGCATTGATAATTGTAAGCAATTATCTTTGGGTAGTTAAAATTTGTAACCTCTACAGATATGCTAAGAACAAATAAATCGTAACAAGCTCATAGTATTTCGATGTAATTCTTATCAAGCAACGTATAGCTCAACGCCTGTACGTTTTCCAAGAGGCACGGGCTCAATTTCTGTCCGGTTCAATGTTTGATAAGTTTTCTAAAAATAACATTTATAATATATTTTATTATTAGTCTGTAATGCGAATAAATATTATACGTACAACTCAAAATTTAGACAAATTAATAGAAAACTACGTAAAGACACATAGTAGACCACATTACCCAGAGCTCTCTAACCAAACCTAAAAAAAAACAACGAAGTTGAACTCACCACCATCGCGTGTACAGTCCAACACTCAACTACCTGACGTCATATTGCTATTATATATTATAATATATTAAAAAGAACAATATAACAATCAGTTACTACAATTACAAGAAGCATCACCTGTCCCTCGATACTTCGACACCGGAGCCGCGCCCGCCTCCAGGTGTACATTTGATTTCATTTAACAACCCCTTTTTAATAATTATAATTTAATATCTATCTATATGTGATGTTTATTACTTTAAATAAATTGTATGTGAACAATAATTTGGAAAATTGATTGTTCATGCAATGTAGATTCTATACAATTTTTCTATGAAAAAATGTAGGCCGTCGTGCGGAGGTAGCACTAGAGTGTGACTTTAAACGAAAAGACTGTGAAACATTGTGAACACAGTGCGAAGTTGAGTTCTGCGACTCAACACGCAATATCTCGAAAATTCAGCGGAAAGAAAGCGAGGTACGGTGTGTCTTAGCGCTAGGTCTGCCAGCCAGCCAGCTAGGGAGAGATCAGAGAGCACGCGTCTCCACTATAGTTCCTCTGTAACTACGACGTTCAATGTAACTATCAATGCACGCAGATAAAACAAATGTAGGCATACCAAGCACATCATTTAATGAAATGCTTAAAACTATATTTTAGTTTCTATTGTATATACTTTCTACTTACAAAAAATAATCCTAATCTTACAAAAAATATACTACGTATATTGTGAGGCCGTCGTGGCGTAGTGATACAAACGTGTGACTGTAAACGCAACGATTACGGGTTCGATTCCCACTCGGAGGAATATATTCTCATTTAAATGTAATATTATAGTAAAATTATAATATCAGCAAGCATTATAGCACGCAGTATAGGTTGACCGCCGCGTCGCGCCGCGTCGACCGCTGAACGTAAGTTATTGGACTAATAAATCTTAATGTCGCGGGACGCTAATGCCCCTAATGCGGGGATGTAGTCGTGTCGATGTACTGCACTGTGGCCCGCTGTGCTGTGTTATATTCGAAATGTTCATGTTTACCTAATATTATATCGTGTTCAAAATTTGTGATTATGTTCACACACCTCTAAAGTTTTACGAAAAGAAAACAGCAAAAAGCAATTGTGTAACCGTAATTATAAATAAAAAATATAATATTTTGAGTCCACAACCACCGCGATCTGATAATGTACTAAAACGTACCAAATAACGTAAATACAGAATAAACGAAAATAGTTACAAAATCGTAGTGATGTAATTAAAAAGAGACTTGCTCAAATATTTAAGTGAACAAGAGTGGAAAATACTGTCTTTTTAGACAAACAGACACGACTCGTCCATAATGCAATTAACAATGACGCACTTTGCGTTAAAAAACGCCGGAATAATGTATGATAGAGAAACATTTCCCTTGTACTTGATGTTCGTGTGTGTGACATTATTGTGGTTATTTTACGGTTTTGTTTTGTATGTTGATTCGAGTTAGTTTTCGTGATTGCTTTTAAATAATTTGTTAAATTTTGGGCTTATAAATTATATAGAAAAAAATATACTGTATCACGCATTTACGAAGGTAATCGGAGGGTATCTATATCTAGTGTTTAGATCCTCCATTGCACCCACCACTCCATTTTTGAGACATTTTCTGTTGAGTAACGGAATTCAATGCCGCAGTTTTTCTTGTTACATTCCCCCGAGTAAGTTTCAAACTAACAACTGTCACGTTAGCAGTCAGACATTATGCCGCTACGCCACTACGACAATCAATACAAAAATATTGTTACATATTTTATTTATATGGAACTATATATAATAATTCCAAAAGGGTTCAACTTAGAAACTTTCGTGTATTTATGTAAATTAAATTAATGGACAGATCCATCCATTCCGCGGTGCCAGAGCTCAATGCCTGAGGTTAAGTTTAACCAAACAGCTGCTAGGCGAGCTCTGTCCTCTTTGGACATCCACAAGTCGAGCGGGCCAGATGGCATCTCTTCCTTAGTGCTCCATTCTTGTGCTCCTGAGCTGTCACCGCATTTGTTTCGGCACTCCTACTCAGTCGGCGTAGTCCCAGACTCATGGAAGAGCGCTCGTATCCACCCGTTCCCAAAGAAAGGCGATGGTTCCGACCCATCTGACTACAGGCCTATTACTATCACCTCCCTGCTCTCAAAAGTCATGGAGAGCATTATCAATAGCCAGCTCTTGGTTTATCTAGAGGATCACCGATTGATTAATGACCGACAATATGGCTTCCGCCATGGTCGCTCAACCGGTGA
>DWLH01001570.1:0-12557 GCA_018249795.1 Heliconius telesiphe telesiphe | reverse complement strand
TATATAACGAAGCCGGAAAACTGTCTGCATATTATATATTTTTAATACATGTTCTTTATCTCTAGTGAGTGGTATTTTAGCTCTCAAAGTTTTTTTTAATTATTTATACTAAATATAACAGTTAGCGGTCGTGGCGCAGGGGCACGAGTGTGTGACTGTAAACGCGACTGGTTGAGGGTTCGATCCCCACTCGAGGAAATGAAATATTTATTTAAATGTATATTTTCATTTCTGCGCTCTGGTGTCGAAGCAAAGCACGACGTTGAGTTCCGCCACTCGACACGCAATGCCTCCAGAATTCGGCGGAAAATGGGAAGCAGGCAGGCAGAGGGAACCTAGTGGAAAGACACTGCTGTTGTGTATGGGATACGGCGTAAAGATTTTCTAATAGTAACTCTGTATAAAATAAAATGTATGCGAGAAAATAAATACTGAAAATGCTAATGGCTTTTAAACATGATATTTAAAGTGTCATAATTTAAATTTGAAAGCTGGCAAATACATATGTTATGCGGAAACGCCGTTAGCCAGACCTTCCTACAATGTCACACACACAAAAATAAATTAATTTAAGATGCTCTGAAAGTCATCTCATTCACATGACCTTAAAAATTTTCCCACAAATTTTATAAGTTATTATTAGGCCATCTGTTTAGCACTTTAAAATAATAAAATCCTATAAACTATAAAAATAAATATATTATGAATATTTAATATAAAAATGTTTTAAATTCTCATTATATTGTTCTTCTTATATTATTTTGTTAAAGCTATATATTTGTGAAAACAAAATTTTTGCAAATATAAAAACTAACGAGCTCATCAAATTAAAAACTTTATAAGAGGCGTATCCAGAAATAACAGTAACAACGTGTGCGTTATGTCACTATGATTTCTTAAAAATATCCGGTCACCAAACCTCGCAACTGTCGCCACATATCTGCTTACCAAGATCCATCTAACCTTGTACCATTTTGAGATAAGTCGAATAAACATACTATAAATAGTTTTTTATAATAAGAATAGCCTTAAGTGGGGCCGTCGTGGTGCAGGGACACAAGAGTGTAGCTGTAACACGACGTTTGTGGGTTCGCACCCCACTAGGAAATTAATTATTATTTATTAATATTTTTATTTCTTCGCTCTGGCATCAAGACAAAAGCTGGGCGTTGAGTACCGCTACTCAATACGCAATATCTGGAAAAAAAGATTTTAGTGAAAAACTATTTTGCTGCTATATTGTAAAAGTTGAACAAAAAGTTGTTGAACTTAAGTTACTTTCAACCATTTCTGAAATTTACATGACTATATATTGTTTTATTATATTTCTTTATTTCAATTTGCTGCACAGTAAAAAGTGTGAGAATTTTGTTTCTTTTATGTGTAAGTCAGTCAACAACAATACATTTATAAAAACCTATATAATCTGGGGAAATTAACCAAAAAAAAAAACAAAAAAGTGCAAAGGGTAAGTGAATTTAAGTGCAAAATACAAGTTTGCTTAATTTATTTTTACTTATCCAATCACCATACCCGGCGTAGGAAGGGGGGAGACGGGTTGGCCGTGCCCACCCCAGAATAGTCTAAAGCCAACCCCAGGAATATGACTTACAAAAAAAAATTGGCCCGAAAAATTTAAAAAACGAACATATCTCTTCAAAGCTAAAGTCCAGCCCCCCCCCAGAAAATATCTTTAGATACGCTAATTTCAAACATAGGACTAAACTAAACTAAACTAGCTTTTGTCATATGATAGTGTGGTGTGCGTGTTTGATATATTACATACAAAGATTGACATAAAAGAATGTTAGCTCGACTACTTACTGGAAGCTTTATTTTGTATGCTCAATTTTAAATGTAACATCGAGATCATTATTCATAAAAATAACATCATTTATAAAAAATAATTTCTCAATCTTTTTTATGTAAAATTAATTTTCTTATTGCTTATAAATTTATGCTATTTATTATTTTATATTAGAATAAGATATGATAAGATCGCATAACATAGAATATTTATATCTCACCAGAACAGCGCCATTTAAGCTCGTATTTATAAATCTGCCTTCATTTATTCCATCGGAACTCCTTCATCGGATTCCATTTTTATTCATAAATTATAATCTATGAATAAAAACGACATCTCAAGATCAATTTCATAGTTGAGAGCTGTTTATAAATATGGGCCTTATAGGTCGATTGTAAAACTCTCTATCTCTTGGCTTTCTCGTGCTGAAATTAGATTATATGTTTTTGTATGATATTCCGTACAAAAAGTGTTGACTTTCGAACATTTCACTTTTAAACATTAAAATGTGTCAAATGTTTGCCGTCTTGACATGTAGGTACTGTTTACAAAAAGTACAGCGTCGCTGACTTGTCATGAGTTTTCGTCTATAATTATAATTTTATTTAAGGCCGTCGTGGGTTCTGTGACGCGATGATTGTGGGTACGATCCTCTCTCGGCGATATGATTATTTTTCAAATTATTTACATATACGCTCTGATAAAATGCGGCGTTAAATTCCGCTAATCAACACGAAATGTCTGAAATGTAGGGCGGTAAGGGGGAAACGGAGCGTCTTAAAACTATGCCCACCTTTGTCCACCTTGCTATACGGGAAAAAGCGTGAAGCTACTGTTTTTTTTTTAACAAAAACAAAACAATAATAGTAAAATGCAACATTTAGTATTCTAAAATTTCGCCCAATTATCTCCAAAACCACAACATTTCGTGTGTACTGTCAAAAATTGTAGGTCAAAAACATTAGGTTAACGGAGCGGTATTTGCATAAGATACTAAATAGAAAAGCGCTAAAAGACTAGCCATTGTGACTATGTAAATGTATTTACTTGTTAACTATTCTAAAGAATATGCCCGCATAACCTTTACAACACGAGTATATAGCGTTAAAAAGATTACAACTGATCGTTGATTAGTTCCCTGTTGCGAGGATTCAGGGCGTTGAACCTTCATTGTTTACGTGTAAAACTATAATATCATTTTAAATTCAATTAAGCATGTTTTATAAAAAAATATATATTAGAGGCTAAATAAAAAAATATATTATAAAATAAAAATATATATTATAGAGGTCTGTCGTGGCGCAGTGGCACAGGGTGTGACTGTAAAACCGACTGGTTGTGGGTTCGATCCCCACTCGAGGAGATGAAATATTTACTTACATTTATATTTCCATTTCTTCGCTCTGGTGTCGAGGCAAAGCGCGGCGATAAGTTCTGCCACTCAACACGCAATGCCTTCAAAATTCGGCAGAAGGTGGGGAACGGAGTGTCTTAACACTAGGTTCCCTCTGCCTACCCTGCTGTGTGCGGGATACAGCGTGAAGCTAATAAAAATAAAATATATATATATTATCTCTCTAAATTTGCCTTGTTTTTTTTTCTAGGGCCCCGAAATGGTTCGCGTGTCGAAGTTCTATAAAGAAGCGAAAAATGGACGATATCTGCGCTACCTACACGAAGACACACGCACATTATATGAAACATTTCGTAGAGGCGTCAAAGAATCAAGTAAGTAAAATAAATGTCAGAAACCTTTGACTTAATGTTGAGTAAGGAATACTTGCTTTCATCGTTCGTAATCTTTACAGAGTTTTTTTTAGTGTCACGCTGTATCCCGCACACAATAGGTCGACAGAGCGAACCTAATGTTAAGACACTCCGTTCTCCATTTTCCTCTGAATTCTGGAGGTATTGCGTGAGACTAGAGAGAAGAAAATAGAAAATATTAAATATTTCATTTCCTTCTATTTCCTCCCTCAGTGAGATCCAACAACTTGTCGCGTACATTTTGTACGACTGCGCCACGACTGGCCTTAAAAACAAACTTTGATGCTCATTTCTTTATTCGCTAGGCATTGAATACAGTATGTTGATACGAAACAGTCTTTTCAAACAATTACGAAAGAGGAGTGCCTCAGGGCACGGTTGTAGAGCCCACCTCGTTTCCATTTACATTTCCGCTTGTTAGCGATAAATGCGATAATCTACGTTACAGAATGATGTTAACATCATTCACCAACTGGTTTGTGTCGCACACGAGGTACAGTTAAACATAGTTTATGCTAGCTGACCCGTCCGGACATTGAGAGAGCGTTTTATTTGTTTTTTTTTAATGGGTTTTATCCTGTAGCCAAATGATAGAAACAAGATTTTGTTTTAAAGAAGTACCACAACAACAATATAAATAATCATCGATTCACGAACCATAATAACCTAATAATATAGTACATTTAAAAGTATAATACAAGTTTTCATTGGTACAAGACCCAAATGATATGTAATTATTATACTTGAATGACAGTTTTTATTTTAAATATTTCTAGATAATGGCAATTGTCTCGGTTGGCGCGAGGGACCAAATAAGCCTTACGTGTGGCAGAGCTACAATGAGACCCTGCTGAGAGCGAAAAACTTTGGTTCAGGTCTTATATGCCAAGGCCTCACCCCGGGGCAAGGCACCTTTGTAGGTGAGTGACTTGACTATAATTTAAATGTGTATGAAAATTTTGTTTTGTTCAGACTACCCAAAACCAATTTTCAAAGTAATTTTGATATGATTCCACTTTGTACTAATTATAATACAATGTATGTAGTGTATTGTAATTTATGATTAAAACTATTTAGTAGGGAATACTGAAAAGAAAAGCTAATTAATATTGAGATAATAAATAATTGTAAAAAAATATATTAAATTTATTAAATAACTTTTATATGTTCTAGGTATATATGCTCAAAATTGTCCAGAGTGGATCATGACTGAACAAGCTGCATATTGCTATTCGATGGTAATAGTACCGCTGTATGACACTCTCGGAGCCAACGCGTGTGCCTTTATTATTAATCAAAGTGAGTATGTCTATAATTTACTTATAGAATGTACATGATTCATTTTGTTAAATATAAATGACAAAAGAGTTATATTTCACTATTTGTTATATTTCATGTTTTGGCTATACATTATTGTATTGTTTCATTGATTAATACATCTACTATTTAATAGACTTTTGCAATTGAAATAACCTATTATTATATTATTCATACTATAAAACAACTCAATGTTAAATAACTTCATACTGACAATATCATAACAAAAAATGTTCAACAAATTTCAGCGGAAATGTCAGTAGTAGTATGCGAGGACGACAAGAAGGCCAACCTGCTGCTGGACCAGTCCCCGCGCTGCCTCCGCAAGTTGGTCACCATCCGGGAGGTGTCGCCCTCCACGCACCAGCGCGCCAAGAGCCGCGGCGTGGACATCGTCAAGTTCAGCGATGTGGAGGTGCAGGGCGCGCAGAAGGACCATCCTTGCGTGGTACGAACTTACTTGTTGTTATTATATTTCGTGGTCAAAAATTATACTTTTATTGAGTATTTTCATCTTTAAGCTTCTTAAGCGTACCGACCGGGTAGACAGAGTTTTCTGCCCAAATCAGAGGATCGTTAGTTTTAGGTGTACCTGTAATCGAGGAGCACTTGTTCGTTTGTCCCGCAGCCGCCCAGCCCGGCGCACCTGTGCACCATCTGCTACACGTCGGGCACCACGGGCGCGCCCAAGGGCGTGATGCTGTCGCACGAGAACGTGGTCGCGTCCGTGTGCAGCGTGGCGCTGCAGCTCGGCGAGCACCGCCCCACCGCGCGCGACGTGCTCGTGTCCTTCCTGCCGCTCGCGCACATGCTGGAGCGCTGCTGCGAGGTGCGCGCGCTACCCTCGTATTGAATACACTAAATCTATATCATAAAACATACAAACTACTTCATTTTCTTATTCACTAATAATTATGCTACTTATGTGTATTTCTATACAAAATATTATCATTTATTTATTTTATTACATCCCATCAAAGGTACATACTGTTACAAACAAAAAAAATCTGGATCTTTTGAAAAATTTAATATAGTTACTATTTCAATATATTTCATATTAGTTACAATATATTAAAAAAAGAACAATGTTTTGTCCTTATTTATATTTAAAATATTACATATACTTGTTTTTGTAAAACTGTATGTCGAACATCAATAAATTCTCCAAAACAAACAACATATGGAAATGAACGGGAAATACGATATTCGTATTGGCTTTATACACATAAAGTTTATTAAATGATGATGTTTTCATTTGCCAGCGTATTACAAGCCATATCCAATTGTATTTTGATACTTCCTAATAAAAAAATATTGAAGTACTTTTATAAGACCTTACATTGTTCATTACATTTGTATTATTGTATGGTGTATGAGCATTTTTATTATTAAAACTACTCAATCCAAAAGATTTTATTAACATCCTGATTAAATAGAAAACAAATATTTTAAAAATGTTTTAGTCGCAAAAAATAGAAGAAAATTCAACAATGTTTCATATTATATTAATTTCCATTTTTTTCGTTTCTCTAAATCCACTTGTTGATTGCAATAAACACGTAGGATTGTTTCCATGAGCGAATGTGATTGAGTGTAGTTGACTGCGGTCGCAGAACGCGCTGTACATGGTGGGCGGCGCGGTGGGGTTCTACGGCGGCGACATCCGGCGGCTGGGCGACGACGTGTGCGCGCTGCGGCCCACCATGCTGCCGGCCGTGCCGCGCCTGCTCAACCGCCTCTACGACCGCGCGCAGGCCGACGTGGCGGGCTCGCGCCTCAAGCGCCTGCTCTTCAACATGGCGCTGTCCGCCAAGGAGGCCGAGCTCAAGAGGTGTCGTAACACTTCCGTGCCTAGATACATCTTTCATATCATTATTTTACAGTTTTTAATTAAACCCTATTTCTCAATCGCACACATTCAATCTATTTAGTTAAAATATAGTACAATTAAAGAAAATATAGTAGTAGAATTAATGATGCCGCGGTCAGTATAAATTGGTAGCGAGATTTCGCCTCCTTATAAAGAAAACTTTGTAAGACTTATTTCTTTACATTTTTAAATACACACGTAGGAATGAAAACTATTTTTAAAAAACACAAATTTGTAATTAGGATTTAAACCTGCACCTCTTGCAATTTTTTCTTTTTTAAATTTAAAATAGGGGTCCAAGATAAACGCTTGCCCCTGGTGACCCCTGCCAGCCCTTACGAGGGCTGCAACGTTCCATAGAGCACACTGATAGGGCGTCCCCCCCCCAAGGCGACGCGCACCAGGGCGTCCCCGCTGGGGGGTGGGGACCGGCACCCAACATGTCCGGAACGGCGAGAGGTGGAGGACAGAGCTACAAATAGCTACGTAGAATGTAAGAGGAGGGATGGAAGAAAAGATGAATGAATTATTAGATGTGATGGATGATACAGATTTGGAGGCGGAGTTTGTGTGACTGAGACCAAGCGAAAGGGCAATGACACGACCGATTTGCCAAGCAGTCGGGTCGCTTTCTGGGCCGGCGTACCAGAGAGCGAGCGGGGCTGTCAAGGTGTAGGTGTGTTATTGTCCTCTCGATTGTTTAGTGCAGCGATTGAATACAAGGCGATCAACCCGAGACTGCTTTGGATTCACTTCCAAGAGCTGGGAATAACAAGAGTATTCTTGTTAGCGGCTTATCCTCAGCTCCATTAGGCGAACTCGAGGAGTTTTGGGAGAGTGTCAAGGATGTTCTAGGTAGCGTAAGAGGGAATGAAACATTAATAATATGTGGCGATTTGAACGGATGGGTCGGAACTGCGAGAGGCGGTTACGAGGGAGTGCTAGGTCAATATGGTGACAAGAGAATAAATGAGGCTGGAAAGCTTATATTGGAAATTTGCAAGGAAAGGCATTTGTTTGTGGCAAACACGATGTTTGACCACAAACAAATATTGAAGTATGCTGGCAGAACCTTAGGGATTGCATGAATGAAGTAGCAATAAAGGTATGTGGTAAAGTGAAAAGAGGCTTTAGCAAAAAGCGCGACGAATGGTGGGATGATGAAGTGCAAGATGCTATAGAAAAAAAGAAGAAAGCATGGCAGGATTATAAAGCCTCAGGTAAGGATAAAAGTATAAGAGAAATTAAAAAGAAAGAGTATAAGCTGCAAAAGCACCAAACGAAGTACTGATAAAGATGAACTACACGTTTTGCAGCGATGGGCGGAATTTTATAAGGAGATGTATGAATGTGATCTTGATGGCGGATGAGATGAGGAGGAGTCTTTATGGTGAAATCAGTATAAAGGAAGTTGAGAATGCAATACGAAGCCTGAAATGTGGTAAGGCAGTGGGAACAGATGAAGTTACTGCTAAGATGGTCAAATATGGTGGGCCGCGCATCTTGTCACGACTTGTTCTGGTTTTTGTGCAATATATACTGGAAATCAGGGGAGGTCCCAGATGATTGGCGAGGTGCGGTCATCGTGCGTTTGTATAAAGGCAAAGGTTCACAGATAGACTGCGCAAACTATAGGGCTATCAGTTTGATTAGCTTGGGTAGTAAAGTTTATGCTAAAATATTAGCGAGAAGAACGCAAGAGAGATCTGAAAGGCTGTTGTGGGAGGCCCAAGGAGGCTTTAGACCTGGAAGAGAGTGTATGGATCAGATATGGCCGTTAACAAAAAAGTTTTCTGTGCTTTTGTGGACTTGGAAAAGGCGTTTGACAGAGTTGTAAGAGCGATTTTTTGAGAGATACTACCCCGGTACAATGTGAGCGGACCCTTGCTGCAGGCCGTAAAGTCTCTTTACAGAGATCACTCAGCCTGCGTGCGAGTAGGAGCTGGCATATCGCCCTGGTTTGACATCCGATCGGGTGTTAAACAAGGTTGTGCCATGTCAGCTTGGTTCAAGGCAATGGCCGGAAGCGAGACGTCGTGGGATCGTCGTCGTCGTTCCGCCTCCTCCTTCTGCGAGGCAGTGGTGCTCGAGAAGGAAGGGAAGTCGGCCGAACGGGCGTGGGAGACTTCTGCCGAACTCGCCATCCGTCGTAAGAGACCAGGTCGCCGGAGGGCGGCATACGATCGCCGCCTCCCGCCAGAGGGCGGTCAGCTTGGGGAAGTTGGCCGCCTACTAACCTGGCCCGAGAAGTCACGCGCGGGTTGCTCCCGCGCGCTACTCCGAGCAGGCCGTCGAGGGTGCCCACACACCCTTGACTCCGCGACGTGCCTTGCAGGCTCCCGCCGCCGCGTTTCGCGGAAGACTATTGTCCCCGTGTCTCGCGGCCAGTGGCGGTCGAGGAGGGACACCGTGAGGTTTTAGAGAGTATTCGGATGACCTACATCTGCCAGCCCAGCGAGACCCACATAACCCGCTCGAGTCCCCACTCGGGCCGGTATCCGTAACAGGATTTCCTCACGATAAAAAAAAAATGTCAGCTTGGTTGTTCAATTTGTATTTGAAAAGCTGTCTCCAAGGATTGAAACAAAGTGAAATGGGAGTGAAAGTAGGTAACTTGAATGTGAATTGCCTGCTGTACGCAGATGATACAGTGCTTATTGCGTCATCAGAATGCGAGTTGCAGGCATTGGTCACCCACCACTTTGAAAGAAGGGTGTGAAAATAATGGTCTAAGTCTAAATAAGACAAAGGTTCTGATTTTGCGATGACGATGACGAGACAAAACGTTAGCATCGCTGCGCGTTTGGCCGTACACAATGTAGTGCTGGTATCAACGCTGCTATACGGCAGCGAAACGTGGGTATTACAGAAGAAGAATGAAAGAAAGATTAATGCCGTGGAGATGCGATCTCTTCGTAGGATATGCGGAGTCAGCTTAGATGATTGAATCCGCAATGAAGAGATACACAGAATGGCAGGTATTAGCGAGGATGTCACGGTGAGAATGAAGAAGAATGTGCTCGGCTGGTTTGGGCACGTCGAACGAATGAGTGATGAAAGAATGGCAAAAAAGATTTATGATGGAAAAGTGAGTGGTAAGAGTGATCGGGGGAGACCTCGGTTGACCTTCGAAAACACAGTATCAAAGATACTGGAGGAAGGTCACGTAAAAAGCATGAGGATTCCCCGGAATGTATGTATGAAGAGGTTGATGACAGTGGACGAGGCGAAAGAGGTATTTAGAGACCGTAGCGCTCCGCTTTTGGCGTTCCGTTCTCTCTGACTACCCCGCTAGGGTTAAAGCGTGAAGCTAAGTTAAGTTAAGTTAAATTTAAAAATTTCAAATCTTACTACCTTTAAATATTTATATATTTTCTAAAATTTGTTTTTCTATCCTGAGTATGGAATAACATTTTAAAATTGTAAAAAATATTTCACAAATAGCATTCTTTTTCAAATGATATTTCTTAGCTTAATTCTTATCTTTGAGTAGGAAGCAGCGAGCTCTTTACCACATACCAGATTATATGATAAAGGGCTCACTATTTCCTTTATACAATTCCTAAGGTTGTGCTCCAACCTGTAACAACGTTCGGTCCTCAGGGGCATCATCCGCAGCGACTCGCTGTGGGACCGGCTGGTGTTCCGCAAGGTGCGCGCGGCGCTGGGCGGGCGCCTGCGCATCGTGGTGGTGGGCTCGGCGCCGCTCGCCGGCAACGTGCTCACCTTCGCGCGCGCCGCGCTCGGCTGTCTGGTGCGTACCGCTCTGCTTGCCCTGTCCATTCAATTATTATGTTAGACTTATGATGTTACTATGGTTATTCATTACTGTATCTTAATAAAATATTGCTATTTCTTTTATATCACCAAAATATAAATAGCACCACGTATATAATGAACATAGCCTGTTACTACTAAGGAGACCCCGCTTATTGTAAATTAAACACACTATATACATAAACAAGGCAAAGTACAGCATTGAGTTGCGACACTAAAAACGTAAACCTAAACCTACTGAATTCGCCAGAAAATGAACAATGGAAATGTCTTAATAAGAACAGAGTGTCTTGACACTAGGTTGCCTACCTTGCTATGTGCAGGATACAACCTGAAGCTAAAAAACATAGACATAAACTAAATTTACAGTAGATACATTTAAGTTGTAAGTTAGGTTTATTGCAAAGAATATATTTCGATAATACGAATAAAACACAGTGTTTTTGTTAGCACCACTTTAAATGAAACCACAGTTTTAACTACTCCATAAAAGCCTAATATAATTGTTTTTTTTTCCCATAAATAAAAAAAAATTTTTTTCAAACAAAATAAATAATAAAATTATACTTGTAATATAAAACGCCATTTGTCAAGAACGACGCACGCACACATAAACTTATCAAAGGGAAACCGCCGCATACGCCTCATTCCGAAATCGAATCGTAGGTATTGGCGGCAAAGTTCAAAGTTGATTAACCTTTAGTAGTATTTTTGTAGTAGTATGTGTTTACGTTATTGGTATCTATGTGTAACTGCGTTACACGAAATACAGGTATGGATAAACATCGTGAAATGAAAAAAAAGCTACGTTTAAACTGTTGAGTTATCTTGATTAATTTCTTTAGGTATGGGTTAAAATATTTACAGGAGCGCTGACGCTTCCATTCTGTATACAATACACAGTAGGTATATAACATTATATACGTACAATCACAAATATCTCACATACGCAAAATACTTAATTAAAAATACTACTGCATATACTATGCTAAATATAAAAACAAAACAATTAAATAGTCCTTAGTTCGCCCTTGAAAAAGTCAAATGTCTAATTTGTTCTCTTTATTAAAGATAAACTAATAAAATATAATTTATAAGTAATTAGTTATAATAATATAAGTGGATCTTTGACGCAAACTGCTTAATTGCTTTTAACGTTAATCACTCTAATGTAATAAACTAAAAATAATAAACGTCTAAACTACTACCTACTATTTATAAATAAATTATGGACATTAGTATATAACTATTTACAATTACTTCTGAAGATCAGCAATAATTTACATTTTACTTATTTAGAAAACGTATAAAAATTTGAACGTAGTGGAACTCGAATCCGCGCCTCCTGGTCGGTTTCCGCCAAAATATAAATAACACTACGTATATTATTATTAATTTCCGGGAACCCGCGCCTCCCGGAAACCGACCGCGCGGGTTCCAGTTCCGCTACGTTGAAATTTTTATACGTTTTCTAAATAAGTATTTTTCTTTCCTATGCGGACTCACACTTTAAAAATGTATTTTTTTTTATTTTTTATAGTGGACTACTATAATAAAATTGTAACTGATTCTCTGTACATGGAAGATAAATGGAAAAATCTTTTATTAAGGGCATCTGCCAGTGTATGTAATAGAGCCCAAATTAATCATTTTTAAAATTGTTGTCGGTTCATCTGTTTATCTGTGCGCATGTGCACTCTAATCTCAGAAATGATTTAAATAAAATACAGTTTTCACTGTCATATTTTAGCAATCCCTAATTAACATTTAGCGCTAGATATGTTTGTTTTACTTTGTTCGTAAAATAAAAAGTTTTATAAATTTAAAGATTTTAGTTCGACGGAATTGCTTCATTTTTTTTATTAACTTGGCCATAACTTTATTTTCCAATGTATATATAGAGATATTATAGTATTTTCAATGATATTGTTTCCGATTAGTAAATAAATAAATGTGTAGTTAAGCGGGCGAAGCCGCTAGCGGTCGCAATTATTATATATAAGTAGGAAGTTGGTTATT
>DWLH01001569.1:0-12559 GCA_018249795.1 Heliconius telesiphe telesiphe | reverse complement strand
GTTGAGTTCTGCCACTCAACACGCAATGCCTCCAAAATTCGGCAGAAAGTGGGGAACGGAGTGTCTTAACACTAGGTTCCCTCTGCCTACCCTGCTGTGTGCGGGATATAGCGTGAAGCTAATTTAAAAAAAAAAAACTAATTGCGGGAAGTTGTCATACCATCTTTGAAAATTTCAAGAAAGATACAAAAAATAAATTTGTTCACTTTCATTCCAAAGGTACGAGTAGTTCACCTTCAATGTATGGATACGATCGGGTCTAATAGGATCTCGCAAAACGTCCGAGAACGTTCTATATCACAGTTTTAAAAGGTTGTGAAAAGACGTTTCTTTGTCAAAGCTTTCTCTTCACTACCAAATTTATAATCTTATAATGATTGAGGCCGTCGTGCCACAAGAGTGTGACTGTAACGCGATGGTTGTGGGTTCGATCTCCACTCGAGAGAATGAGTTATAATTTTTTAATATTTTCATTTCTTCGCTCTTTCGCCAAGGCAAACGCCCGGCGTTGAGTTCAGCCCGGACGAGAACAAAGTGTCTTAACACCAGTTTCCCTTTGCCTACCCTGCTGCGTACGGGACACAAAAGCGTGAAGCTGATTTATTTTTATAATTTATAAATTAAAACACGTATCATATTAATAAATAAGAGTTAATTTGAAAATAAATAATTGATTTAAAAAATAGTCCCGCAGGATTCACTTTATTCCCGACTGCTAAGGAAGGGTTATGTTTTTCGCGCGTATCTTGTATTTATGTAATATTCTTTATTACCTCGTATCTCCAGAACCGATGAACGGATTTACATATTTGAGGTATCGTTAGATTCGTATTAGCAGCCCAAGTGTTAGATAGGCCTTAGATAGGTGATGTTAATAAAAAATAATCATGGCGGCTGTGGTACGCCATTGGGCTTAGTAAAAAAAAAAAATTTCGTTTCGAATACTACAATGTGGGTATCAAATTTAAGAGCTCAATTTCAGGATTTCAAAAAGGTATATCATGATTATCGTTACCATAATAAATTCTATATATAAATTCAAAAAAATAAAAAAATATTTGTAAAAACAAAAACCCCGACTGCATCAAACTAAAAAGAAAATAAACAAGCCCAATAGTTTATTAGGATTAACAGTCGGGACCTATAAGTAATTCTTCAATCAATAAAATCTTTACCAGGAACCCTGCGTAATTTTAAGAGGTCCCGACTGCTAATCCTAATAAACTATTTGGCTTGTTTATTTTCTTTTTAGTTTGATGCAGTCGGGGTTTTTGTTTTTACAATTTTTTTTTATTTTAATAATAGTTAGCTGTTGGTAAAAAGCCGACCACGGCAGTTCGAACTTGACTGGCGCAGCCGGTAGCATTCCGCGTTCGGGAAATTAAGGAAAACTTATCTCGTGCGATAAATTCCGCATTCGAGAACTTAAGGAAAACTTATCTCGTGCGAATGTTTTCAAGCGTATATAGAATAATAATCCGAACCTAATAAATAAATAAGTCATATTCATGAACTCGCGTGAAGACTTGAAGACGAACCAGCTTGCTGCTACAGCTACAGACTCATGAGGGAAAATGATTTGGTGAGTAGACCCTAAAAGCTATTCCCATATTTCCTATTAATTTTAGTTTATATGTGTCAATTAAATCGTAGATTCCTTTTCAAACTACAAAAGGTTCTAAGAGGTTTCCTTGACGATTAGGTATAAGTATAAAAAAGAATTAAATGAAAGAAATTATAAAATATAAATTGAATAAAATATAAATAAAATAAAGTTGAATAAAATATAAATGAAATAAAATTTAAATAAATAAAAATAAAATAAATATTTAAAAATAAAAAATATAGTTAAAATACCAGTAGAAATAAGCAACATTATCCCAAAATTTGATGGAGATGAAAAATTATTGTCACTTTTTATTAATAAGTGTGAATATGTGATACAAATGTGTGTAGTAGAAGGTAATCCAGCACAAGACCTATATGTTTTTCACGTTATAACATTAAAATTAGCAGGTCAAGCGGCTAGAATAATTAGCGAAAGACAAGATTAGATACATGGAGTAGTTTAAAAGCAGCATTAGAGCAACATTTTGGTGATCCGCGTTCAGAAGAATGTACAACAATAGAATTAGAAACATTAAAAATCAATAGCAATGAATCATATTTAGATTTTTGTAGCAGAATACAATATATTAAAAGCACATTAATAGCAAAAGTAAATTTATTAACAAATACTAGTTTAAAGGAAAGTAAAATAATTATTTACAATAATTTAGCAATGAACGTTTTTCTGTATAATTTACCGGAGGATTTACTTAGGATAGTACGATTAAAAGCGTGCAGCTCTCTAGAAAATGCATTAAGTATAGTGTTAGAAGAAGTTAATTTTATGCACCAATATAATTCAAGAAATAAAATATTAAAACAGCCTCACTCCAATACCGGAGCTATGACATCTTCTAATCCATATTTACAAAACACTTTTATGAAACCTTTCTTTAATAAAATTAGACCAAATATTAATCCTAATCATTTACAATCGAGGACACAACCGCAACCCTCACATAAAACTCCTCAATTACAAAATGTGAACCCACAACAACCTCCACAATTTAAATTTGGAATTCCTCTGAGCAAATAAATAAGACAGACCTGTACAAAATCAATTTGGGTACAAGCCCCAACTAAACCAAAATCAATTTGGGTGGGTACAAACCTCAACTTAACCAAAGCCAATTTGGGTACAATCCTCAACTTAACCAAAATCAATTTGGGTATAGACCTCAGCTTAGCCAAAACCAAGGACAACCCTTTGGTTATCGTCCCCAACAACCATTAAATAATAAAGATGTGAGCATGAGAACAGCTCCTCAGAATAAACCCCCAGGCTTCCGCCTTATTGTTGGACAAGTGGACCCTGAAAATGAAAATAATTATTATGACTATAATGACTTTACTGACGAATACTAATACAACCAACCAGTTGAACAAAATGAATATAATAATATGTCAGACCCTGAGAATACCGGATTTTCTGAGAATGTCGAGCAATTTGAAAATTTTCATATGGACATCCCTTCACCCTATCCAGAGATAATTAATTTAAATTGTAATACTCTTAAATTACCTTATATTTTTATACCCGAAATTAATGCTAACTTTATGATCGATACCGGGAATTCAAGATCTTTTATTAGTCCCAAAAAAGTTAATGAATATTTCAATGATTATAAATACCGTGAGCCCTTCGAGGTTATATCTATCTAATAATAATTACTTCATCATGTCTGCCTCAAGTAGACATGATGAAGTAATTATTATTCCATTATTCCCCACTTTCTGTACTCCTGAACATCATAAATTTTATATATACGACGTAGACGAACGATACGATGGATTGATTGGAAGCTATTTATTTAAACAGCTAGACGCTAAAGTCGATATGGAAAATGAAACACTATATACTAACATGACATCTATACCTATCACATATAACAATTTCGAAATAGTACACAGAAGTGGCAAAAGTAATTGTAACGTGGATGCTCTATCAAGAATTCCCATCAACGCTATGGAAGATGAAGAGAACATGTCCACCCAGGTAAATGTGTGAAAAGAGGAAGATCAGAATGAAGAAATAAAGAAATCGGCTAAATTAAAGAAAGTAGTATTTCCTAACTCTACATCGCCCAACATTTTAGAGTCAAAAAAGGGAGAAATTATTAACTTGTGTGACACAGATTCAGAAGTGACTCTGTTAATTAAATCTAGACATGGTTCACCGAATTCTATACCATGTCCCTCCAGTTCCACAGTAACAGCATCTGAAACAGAAACAATACATTCCGCCCGTGATACAGATTCTGAAGGTATCCCTATTTTACAAGAAGCTATCGACACTAAGCCGAACCAAATTTTAGTTTACACGTGGCTCATAGATAAACTTAGCGTAAAAAACTTATCTAGACCCAAACAGCGTATTTTAGAAATTCATTTACCCACTAATAGACCTGACTTAGTTAAACAATTTTAGAAAGAATACATTAAGAACAAAACCAAATATATTTTTTATTTCGAAGATAAGATACATCGGAGACAATTTACAGAGTTAGTAATATCATTATTTAAAAAAGAAAGTGTCTAATTTAGAGAATGTACAAAACGCGTTGTTTTTATTCAAAATGAAAATGAACAAAGAAATAAATAAAAAAATACCAATAAAAGACAAAGTAAAGATAAGCCGCGCTCTACGTAAAAGCACAAGTAGTTAAAGAAATATCTAAAAATACGAAAATTCCAATAAGAAACGTTAAATGACCTCCACAGGTATCACCTGCTGATTTTGACCCTGGTCCTGACGATGCGGTCCTAGGCCCTTCAACTTCAGGAATTACATGAGAATCCTGGAATTTTACCATTTAGAAATGGCCAAGCCATCGTGAGTAGTGTTAATTGGATAATCGCGAAAACATTAGACTTAAGACCTATATTAGAAGATTTAAAAGATAATTTTTATAAATGTACTCAGGTAGATAAGTTAGTTGATAATTTTGATAATTATTTTATTGATAATTTTATAGATGTTAGGATTCAAGCTAATTACTTAAGAAATATAACTTTAATAAAATTGGAACAGATTTCTCCAAGCACTAGAATTAAGCGAGGCTTAATTAACCCTTTAGGATCAATAATTAAAATAATTACTGGAAATCTGGATAATGACGATGCTATTAGATATGAAAAATTAATTAATAATATTAGAACAGAACAAAGTAAACAGAAAAATAAAATGACTCTTATTACTGAAATGATGCTCTCCATATCGAACTCTACATTTCAATTAAATGATAACATTAACGAAATTAATTTAGGAATGCAGGAATCAAGACATAATTTGTAAGAAATTATTAGAAAATATGCCCTTAATCATATTGAAACTCAAATCATAAGTACCTATAATTTATTCATTCATAATTATGAGACTGTATATGTAAAATTAAATGAAATAGAAACTAGCTTTGCATTAAGTAGACTAGGAATCTTGCATCAATCAATAATAAATTGTAACATTCTTTTAAACACATTGGTAAACATAAGTAAGGTAGAAAAGTTAGCGTATAAGCCTACATTAGATAATTTAGTAAAGTTAGAACAAACAATTTCTATAAAAGCATATTTTAAAGGAAATTACATAACTTACCTTTTGGAAATACCTATAATTAAAGATGACACATATATCTATTATAAATTGATTCCCTTGCCTGTTTTATTCCATGGTTCTTATCTACTATCCTATCATATCCTTACCTTATAGCAAAAGGGTTGAAAACTAGGTTATTAGATCATCCCTGCAAAGAAATAGATAAAGCGAGTTTCCTGTGCTACGAGAGAGAAGCTCTTCAATTTATTAACGATCCTTGTATAACAGAACCTATGACTTATAATGAAAACGCTACATCGTGTGTTCCTGTTCCTGTAACCACGGAAGACATCCTGCTACAACCTCTGCAAACTAACACCTGGACCTTGTTTACCCGAAAAGAGGAATTGCTCACAAAAACATGTTTTAATGAAGTATATGACAAAAGGTTAAAGGAACTTACCTACTTACCCTAGATGACCCTTGTGAAGTGAAAATTGGCAATATAACTCTGAAAAAGCATGAAACATTCTTAGAAGATGATACATACTCAATGTTACCTGTTATTAATTTACCTTCAATAAATGTTGCTGAAAAACCTATTCTAACACCGATGAATATAAAAGGCATAGATCTTACGGATCTGAAATTTCTGGCATATTGTTTAAAGAGAAGTGAAAATAGTGAAATTCGTGAAAATAGGGAAAATCAAAAAACAGTGAAAAATATTAGTGTATGGACAATTGGACTGTATATCATAGTTATAATAATTATATGTATTTTAATTTTCAAAAATCATAAATTTGTATTAAAAATGTGTATCCGAAGTTCTCCTACTTCACCGGAAAACTTCGATCTTAAGGTCCCTCCTAAGATCAGATCGATAAGATCGCTGTTCCAAGAGTCTGGTACTACTCCAACTAGCAAAGAGTGCGGAAATAAACACGTTACTATGTAAAATGGTCTTGGTCGACTTTATATAATATCCCCTTGTCTCGCTTCTTATCAGCGTCTCTATTATATACTTCTCAGCTTTACGCTGTATCCCGCATGTACCAGGGAAGACAGAGGGAGCCTAGTATTAAGACACTCCACTCCGCACCGAACGCTGGAGGCATTGCGTGTTGAGTGGCGGAACTCAACGCCGCAATCATAATTTTTTTTTATGGAAAAGGACAAGGCAAACGAGCTTTCGGGTCACCTGATGGTAAGTGACTACCGCCGCCCACGACCCCGTGCAACACCAGAGGAGCTGCAGGTGCGTTGCCGGCCTTTTAGGTGGGTTGGGCGCCGGAACCCGGCATTACCTGATGCGAAACGCAGTGGCATAAAGCCACTACTTAACGCCAGTCTTAAATGCCGGGGGTGGTAATGATCCGGTCGAGTCAGCCCATGCGTGTTGCCATTGCTGGCGACGTGACTCTACCATACGTACTTAAGTCGCCTCTTACGATACCACCAGTACCAGGATGATCTTATTCTAGGCCGGGATCATACGGCAATCATAGTTCTCTTAAGATACTAATTCTTATTGCGTAGTTTTTAGATTTTTTTTTCGATTTCTATCCATTTTTTTAACAATATTTCTTAATTTTGTTTCTTCTAATGCATACTGACTGATAATTTGCTCGTGGACATTATTATAGAGTAATTAAGTTTAATACATTTCTTTACTTTTACACCGTGTAGTAGATTTTTTCTCAGCAGACTTTGTTGTGTTTTATATTGTAACGGAGAATTTCAGCATTTAGCTCACAATATTAAGAATAATACGTAATATTGTGAGCTAAATGCTTATAGATTTTCTCCAATTTTGTGCGAGGAAATGCGATTTTAATTGGCATAGCCCAGTGTGAACTGAAACTAGCTCACTTAATGTTATTAGCTCACTAGTTAACTCTGTTCAAATCTCGAAAATATTGAAAAATCTCCCAAAACAACATTTTGTACATTATATATTAGCTCAACTTTGATAAAACGATGATCGTTTCTAAAAGAACACTGGATGCCGATAATGGGAAAATATCTCTAGATACACCCATTGCAATAAAGGAAAAACCATAGAGCTTTCTAAAATTAAAAATTTATCAAATATTTACTTATACGAATTTCTCTGAATGAATTCTGCAGTACCAAATTTTTCATTCTTTTAGATATGTGCAGATAGGTGACACATTTTAATTGAATGTGATAATATACCGGTTTTTATTTCGACAATACAAGTTTTTTTTTTTTTAATTTATCTATTCCAGCTTCATGCTGCATCCCGCACATAGCAGGGTAGGTAGAGAGAACGTGGGAGCCTAATGTTAAGGCACTTCGATCTACAAAAACACACATCCGTTCCCTACCCTACATCAAATTCTAGAGGCATTTTGAGTTGAGTGACGGAACTGAACGCCTCGATACCCAAGCAAGCAAGCCAAGTTTATCAAAAAAATCCCTTAATATGTAGATACAATAAAAATACATATTACTAGCGCCACCTAGTATGTTATAGCAGTCTAGTACTGCTATCTTTAACTTTTAAGTTAGAACATTTTTACACAGATGGCGAAGCATAATAAATTATTTTATTTGTTGCATTCCAAAATTTCCGATATATATTATTATGGCTACAATTTAGACAATCACCAGAAATATTTTTAAAATCCTAAGCCTAAGTATCAAATATTACAAAAAAAACTCCAAAAAAGTTAAGTTATATAAAAAGGACTATAGAAAAATATATCGAAAATAAATAAAATTTATTTGGTGTAAATGGGAATGTCTTCTATCAATAGAATACAAGATTCGGCCTGGCGACACCAGTCAGCAGCACCTTTTGTTTCACCCGTTGAACACGTTGGCTATATCACTCACGTCCAATGGCACTTTGTACTACACTGCCATCTATTATGACAAGTGCGAAGTGTCGTATTTTTTTAGCCATCTTATAAGCTAGTTTATCTGACTTTAAATAGATGGCGCTTTATAAAATTCTATAGAGAATAGTTATTATAGATTGTATACGGATTTTATTTATTTTTTAAACAACTTTGCTATGATACCACACACTACCCTTTGTAGATCTGAAAATCTGAAACTTGATTTGAAATACGTAACAAAAACCTAAAGCTATAATAAAATGTACAATTATATTTCTAAAAAGCTCAACTACTATTGAAATGCTGAGTAGACAATATGTTAGTGACGATGATATCAAGCGCACAGATGAAAAAGGTGAATATTTATATCAGTATTATACAGTGTATTGAGGCCAGTCGTGACGCAGGAGCATAGTGTGACTTTTAAATCGACTGGTTGTGAGTTCGATTTCCATTCGAGGAAATTAAATATTTATTTACATTTATATTTTAATTCCTTCGCTCTGGTGTTGAGACAAAGAGCGGCGTCGAGTTCCGCCACTCGACACGCAATGCCTCCAGAACTCGTCGGAAAGTGGGAAACAGAGTGTCTTAACAGTAGGTTCTCTTTGCCTACCCTACTGTGTGCGGGATAAAGCGTGAAACTGATTTATTTATTTATTATACACCACATATTTTCCACAATATGAAATCAATAACCAATTGAAGTAGGCAAGGTAAACGAAACGTCAGAGAACCGGACAACCAATTAGTTGAACCGATTATTTGTGAGAAACTCATTACGATGGGTCAGCAAATTAGAAACTTACAAACATACAAACAAAATAGATTATTAATACTTGTCAGGTGGCTTAAATTGAATTGCATGCAGCTTTTTTGTTTTATTAATATTTTATTTTTTTAAAAACCGAAAATATCGAGGGTCTCTGTTATTGTAAAACTAAAAGTGGTATTGTTAAATTCTATTCGATCGATTTCTACTTAACTTAACTTAGCTTCACGCTTTATCCCTACTCAGAGAGAACGGAACGCCAAAAACTACGGTCTCTACATGCCTCTTTCGCCTCGTCCACTGTCATCAACCTCTTCATGCCCTCCGGGGGGTCCTCATGCTTTTTACGTGACCTTCCTCAAGTATCTTTGATACTGTGTTTTTGAAGGTCAACCGAGATCTCCCCCTGCCTCTCTTATCACTAACTTTTCCGTCATATTTTTTTTTTTGCCATTCTTTCGTTCTTCATTACTCATTCGTTCGACGTGCCCAAACCAGCTGAGCACGTTTTTCTTCATTCTCACCGTGACATTCTCACTAGTACCTGCCCTGCACATCCATCTCATATCTTCCATCTCTATATACTTCCCATTATATCACCCCATTCACTTGTTCTAATATCTTACCATTTACACTGATCTTGCATTCCGTCCTTTCTTCATCTCTTTCAAAAACCAGAACCTTTGTCTTATTCGTATTCAGGCTTAGACCATCATTTAAAGGGTGTGAACCCTTCTTTCAGAGAGTGCATCATCTGCGTACAGCAGGCAATTCACATTCAAGTCACCTACTTTCATTCCCATATTACTTTGTTTCACTCCTTGGAGACAGCTATCCAAATACAAACTGAACAACCAAACCGACATGGCGCAACCTTATTTAATTATTATATTTTTTTTATATTATTAAAAATTATTATAAATTATTGGATGTCAAACCAGGGCGACATGCCAGCTCCTACTCGCACGCAGGCTGAGTGATCTCTGTAAAGAGACTTTACAGCCTGCAACAAGGGTCGGTTCACATTGTACCGGGGTAGTATCTCCCATTATTTCGCTCTTACAACTCTGTCAAACGCCTTTTCCTAGTCCACAAAAGCACAGAAAACATTTTGGTTAACAGCCAAAACCTTTTTCATAATCATGCGGAGGAAAAACATCTAATCCATAAACCCTCTTCCATGTCTAAAGCCTCCTTGAACCTCCCACAACAGCCTTTCAGATCTCTCTTGCATTCTTCTCAGCTCAGCCTAAACTTTGCTACCTAAGCTAATCAAACTGACTATGGCGTGCGCAATCTGTCTGTAAACATTTGCCTTCATACAAAGTCACGATGACTGCACCTCGCCAAACGTCTGGGACCTCCCCTGATTTCCAGCATAAATTGCACAAAAACCAGAACAAGTCCAAGACGCGTGGCCCACCATATTTGATCATCTCGGCAGGAACTCCATCTGCTCCCGCTGACTTACCACATTTCAAACTTCGTATTGCACTCTCAACTTCTTTTACACTGATTTCGCCATCAGCTACATCAAGACTCAGCGTTTCGCTGCTACTTGAGACTGAGGCGTCATCACATTCCTACATCTCCTTGTAAAATTCCGCCCATCGCTGCAAAACGTGTGTTCTGTTAGAACTTTACCGTCGTTTGAAAGCACCCCTTTCATTCTACGGGTTAGCGTGCAACCTCGAGAAACATTAACTTCTCGCCAGAAATGCTTCGTGTTTTCCCTGAAGTTGAAGCTTTCATCTCTTTCATTATCTGCCTGTTCACTCTTTATCTTTATCAGTACTTTCGCCTGCGTGCTTTTGCAGCTTGTACTCTTTCTTTTTTATCTCTCTCATACTTCTATCCTTACCTGAGGCTTTATAATCCTGCCATGCCTTCTTCTTTCTTTCTACAGCATCTTACACTTCATCGTCCCACCATCCGTCGCGTTTTGTTGCTAAAGCCTCTTTTTCCTTTACCACATACCCGCTATCGCTACTTCCTCGATTCTACAATTTTATGTTATAGGGTTTCTATAATTTAAATGAAAAATTCAACAGATTTTCATGTTGTGAAAAAAATGCCCAAAATACATAAATCACGGTGACACATAACTATCAGAATGTACCACAAAAAAGATTATTTCGGAATATAACGACTATAATAGCACATACTAATCAAAAGCCTATTCGACCGGCGAGCATTAATCATAATTTCATATAATGATTCCTTAATATTATACCGAGATAGGTAAAAAAAGAGGTAGGTCATTCATACATATGTATTATGTATGTATATGCTTAGTCTATTATTTGGTGCAATAATGACGTAAAAAGCAGCAGCATGGTCTCCAAAATGATAAACTGCGATTGTGGAACTCACCAACGACCCATCAATGGACAGAGCTTATATCGGCTAAAACATCGCGATCGGTGCTTCCGGATTCGTATAAATTCTTATTCGTGCATAAGAGATCCGAGGTTCCTGAACTGCTTAAGACCGCCATACTTAAGCCGTTAAGCGTACCCTACCAGACGTTTACTATTTGGTTCAGCATCATCATTAGACATACAGGCTAAACCTTTTGTGAGCCGAGCACATTTAGGATATTAAATGAGAACGGGCTACGGGCCACGCCGTGATCAACTCCAACTATGTCTATGTATATGTCTCTCATAGTGTCATACCTTTAATTGTATATTTTATATAATGTTCTAACTAATTTATTAGTTCTTAGAATTTTACAATACAATACCGGGTAGGAACCTTTTATTGTAAATGGTCTTAAGTTCATTCATGTTCTTAGAAATCTTATAAATCCTTGTTCGATTAAATTTCAAGTACGTTTTCTTATAATATAAGATGTAAAGTATTTGCCCTTAATAAAATATTATAAAGCCACCGTGACTCAGTCGGACCACGTTAAACTGCTAACAGGATTTTGGGTTGCTGTGGATTTCATTCCCGCTCGGGGAAACTATTTTATTTAAATTATTATAATTTTGATTGCATAAGGTTCCGCCAATTCTCTTTATGATCACATCGATCCAAATGGTATAGTATCATAAAATTATAACATCTATTCGATAATTTTCATAAGTGCTAACTAAGAACGCTATACATTTTAAACTGGTTTTAATAAGTTTATTATTTGTATGTATTTATGAAGATTACATAAAAGTTTGGCTGATCAATGATTAATATAAAAAATGTATTTGAGTGCGTATAGCAGTTTAAATAGCAGGTCAAAAACCGGTCAAACGCATACCATGAGTTCTATTGTTAAGTTTGCGCACGTCTGCACTCATTTTGTATGGAATGAACTACCAATTATAAATGTGTAATTATGTTTTTCTAAAAATATTTATCGCTTTATTTATAGTGCAAGATCTCAGTTGACAAATTTCATAACTGTAGGTCCACAAAAAGTATCCTTTAAGTTTTGATTGCGCGGTGAATTTCATTTAAAATGCACTAATAACCAGGCATAAACGCTCATATCTTTTCAATGTGTTGACTTTCTGTGTTTTGACTTTGAGGATGAAGCTTGATTTTCTGTGTTTTTATTGACCGTGGACCTGAATATTTGATATTAATTTCAAATTGATACATTCACACGAGCTCGAGATAGATGCTCTTGACAGATCGATAGATGGACGGACAACAAAGTAAGTGATAAGGGTTCCGTTTTTTTCCTTTTGAGGTACGGAACCCTAAAAATGTAATAATTCCTTCCTCGCAGTGGGATTCGAAATTACAACCATCGTGTTTACAGTCAGACGCTGT
>DWLH01001568.1:0-12563 GCA_018249795.1 Heliconius telesiphe telesiphe | reverse complement strand
TTTCATTATAGTTTTCTTTAAAAAAAATAAAAACTGAAAAATGTAAATTACTTAAAATACCGATAACTACTGTATGAAATTCAATTATTTTTAGCATGGTAATAGTTCAAAGCCTAATGCAACTTATACAATAATTTTTATTATGGAGTATCAAGAAATTTTACCAGAAAAAGTAACATAATTATATTTTTTAATTAAAAAAATCGACATCTTCAATTTCAACCGGATTTCATACTCTGAACTTAACCAAACTTTCACCAAACTACCCTTTATGTGTACCCTTTCTAATAAAAAGAGAATCATTAAAATCGGTTGAGTTGATATTGAGATATTCGTCCATTTGTCGCGCACATACATAATGTAAATTTGAGATTTATATGACTTTCTCATAGATACCATTGTCGGAAATGAAAAAAGAATCATCAAAATCGGTTCACACAGTCAAAAGTTCTGAGGTAACAAGGATAAAAAATACAGTCGAATAGATGAGCTCCTCTTTTAAGAAGTCGGTTAATAGAAATCTGACATAATTAAATTACGATTATTTTATTTAACCACAATTAAAAAGAAAAAAGTAAATTGAGCCCGTTCGTCGCACAGGGGCGCAAAGTGTAACTGTACACTGGTAGTGGGTTCGATTCCCACTTGAGGAAATGAAATATTTATTTAAATTTATATTTCCATTTCATCACTCTGGTCTCGAGGCAAAGTGCGGCGTTGAGTTTCACTCAGCACGCAATGCCTACAGAATTCCGCAGAAAGAAGGAAGGGGACAGAGTGTCTTAACACTATGTTCCCTCTGCCTACCCTGCTGCGTGTGGGATACAGTGTGAAGCTGAAAAAACAAGTACAATTAATAGTTGTTTAGTCTACCATAATTATTATTTTAAGCGTCAACGTTAGTGACATCAACAAAAATAATAAAGTAGGTATATTTGTCGGGACTAGCTCAAATAGCGATATCTGCAATAAAGGGTATATGAATTTGGAAAGAAAATTCTGATTGTGAGTTCATAGTTTCTAAAAGTTTATATTGTATTTCGATGGAGTTCAGTTCAGTTCTTCATTTATGGCATTTCGAGCGTGCCAGTTGAGCCCTAATCACTTCGCCAATGTCACGTTGTATGGAGTACACACGAAAGAGATTGTACGGTAAAAAGAGACTATATTACATGTTTCGATCAGATCTCGTGGTTATGTCAATACATTTTAATCATTGGCACGTACGTTGCATTCATTTACAGTAGATATATTTCTCAAGAGAACTTTTTCAAGACTTTATATATAAAAAATAAATTAAATAATCATGTTAAGGAAGTATCAAATATATTTAATGAATTAAGCTTAATGTTATCTGTTATAATAGCGTGAAGCTGAGTAAACTTAATGTTAGATTCAAAACAAATTAATTGTATGTTATTGTTGTTATTGTTATTAATACGTTTCAAGTATGAAAAAAAGAAAAAAATGCAATATAATTGCGTTTCTCCTTATCTTTCCAATATTTTATATTTCTATTATTTATATCGATATATCAGGGACGTAAATGCGGGAACAGAGCTGCGATCTTAGTATAGAGTAACCTCTAAAAAATGTATTTACGTGTTATAGTTAAAGAATAAAAAGAATGTGTGATTCCTCTGTAGAATGTATTATTCTACATTATATCATAAAACAGGTTTAAACAGTGCATATGAAGGTATCCTCCTGTAGTTTAACTATTTTTAATTACTATCAACTTTACAAGGTCAATACTATGTGGTATTATATTGTAATATTGACATTTTGAATATTTTCCCGCCATTATGATGAAAAATATAGACTATTTTTTAATTTGTAAAAGTAATTTATTAACTATAAGAATGTTGGTAGATTTTCAAAACCTATAAGAATTAAAAATTGCCTAAAATATGCTTTCTTCGCAAGTGTTGTAATAACTTTTGCTATTTATTAACCAAAGAATCATTACAAATATTAAATATGCTCAATTATACAGAGTTTTTTTGTCAGCACCACTTGAAACCACTGTTTTAACTACTCTATAAGAGCCTAATGCAATAATTAAAAAATTAAATCAAAAAGGAAAAACTTATTTTTTCAAGTAAAATGAATAATAAAATTATCGTTGTAAACTAAAATACAATTTGTCAAGGATGAAGCATGCAGACATAAACATATGAAAGGGAAACCGCCGCAGCATTCCGAAAACGAGTCGTAAGTATTAGCGGCAACGTTTGGTTTTAGTAGTATTTTTGTAGTAGTACGTGTTTACGTTATTGGTATTTATGCGTAACTGCGTCAAACGAAACATCGTGAAATGAAAAAAAACCTACGTCTACCTGTTGAGGTATTTTGATTAAATTCTTTATGTAAGGGATTAAAATATTTTAGCTTATATGCTGTTCCCGTAAAAGGAGCGCTGACGCTTCTCTTCTCTTCTTTGTATAAATATTAAAGGCCGTCGCGGCACAGGGGCACAAAGTTGTGACTAACGCGACTGTTGTGGGTCCGATCCCCACTTGGAGGATTGAATAATAATTTAATAATATTTTCATTTCGTTTAATAACATTTTAATTTCGCACATCAGTCACACGTTATACGCAATATCTTAACACCAAGTTACCCTGCTAAGGGCGGGATAAAGCGTAGATCTGGTTTTAACTTTGTGTAAACCGATTAAAGTAAAACTAATACTAAATATTTTTAGGGAAGTTTGCCAAAATACAAACAAAAAAAGCATTTAAATCGGTTCAGCCGTTTCTGAGATTATCGTGAACAAACGCACAGACAAACAGACAAACTGACCAAGTTCTATTACATTGTTAAATGTAATATCTTTCATGTACAGACACCGATGAGTTAGGATTTTATTGTAAGTATCGATAAGTTGTGTTTTTATTTCAAACATTCAACTTAAGATTCTTATGGGAGGTACGAAAATACGAACTAAAGTTTTAATAACTTCCTCATTAAAAATCTTAATACATTATAGGTATGTCAAAACACAAACATAATTTAGCGTGTTAATTAAATAATTCTGTGGTTTAAGCGGGCGAAGCCGCGAGCGGGTCGCTACTATAGAATAAAATAAAATAAATCAATCAGCTTCACGCTGTATTCCGCACACAGCAGGGTAGGCAGAGGGAACCTAGTCTTAAGACACTCCGTTCTCTACTTTCTGCCGAATTCTGGACGCATTGCGTGTTGAGTGGCAGAACTCAACGCCGTGTTTTGCCTCGACACCAGAGCAAAGAAATGGAAATATAAATTTAAGTAAATATTTCATCTCCTCGAGTCGATTGAACCCACAACCAGTCGGTTTTACAGTCACACTTTGTGCCCCTGCGCCACGACTGGCCTCTATATAACATATAGGCTTTATTAGACTACGTTAATTATATAGAAGTAAACCACTGTATTTCGGTTAGAGTTACCTCTCGCACCTTAGAACATGTCATACACACTCTTGGTTATGTCCAATTAACTACGCGGATAGAGCCCAAGGCAAAGCTAATATTTATACAATAGCAAGGTTTTTCCAATTTCTTTCATTAAGAATATAGAAGAATGTTAACGTTCTCAGAGTTCCGATGCACATCACAACTTTTTCTTATGTGTAAAATGATAAGTCGTAAGTCAATTGATTGATTTCAAATATAGTTGAAAAATATAAAACTTTAATAATTAATTATTAAAAACATAAAATTTTACCTTTTTTTTTTTAACTTTAACCTGCATTCCGCATGTAGCAAGCAGGCAGAGGAAGCCTAGTGTTGAGACACTCGGTTCGCCAAGTTCCGCCGCATTCCGGAAGCATTGTGTGTTAAATGTCGGAATTTAACACCGCACTTTGCCTTGATACCAGAGCGAACAAATTAAATTAAATTAATTGGGAATCGAATCGAATCCATTGTGCAGCGAGACCCAATTATTATAAATGAGCTGTAGTTTTTCTCTATCAGTTGAAGTAATTAATAGGCTTTCCAACGGGGCAAGTGGGTCGTCACAAGAAACTTACTGAGATTGCGTATGTTTACAGTTTTACTTCACCAACAGTTAACTACAGTGTAGGACTATATAAAATGTAGATGTATTTATTTTTTTAGCTTCACGCTGTATTCCGCATAGAACGGGGTAGGTAGAGAATCTAGTCTTAAGACACTCTGCTTCGTTTTGCGCCCAATTTTCGAGACATTGCGAGTCTCTCTAGTAAATTTATCCCCCTAGATACCCTAGAATGAATGAATAAATGAGACTACAACCGACGCGTTTACAGTCAGACGCAGTGCCGCTTCGCCATGATGGCTTCGAAAATTTTAAGAAAATTATCTTAAAATAAAACGTCTATGGCGACTTTAAATACCAAGTACAAAAGCAACTTATTTTTAGAGACTTCCTTTAGGTATTTCCCCTTTTAATTATAAGAATTAATTAAAACGTTCGTGTAAAATGAAATCCGGTCAATTGTGAGTCGGATTCAAGAGTTACATAACAATTTCAATCATAAGAGGAAATACAACTTATAAAAGTTCACAAATTTAACTTTGCACCTATTTTGTGTGAAATTAACAACAGTTACAATTTTCTATTGACTTTTTTATAATAAAATATTTATAAATTTTCACATTTATAAACGCGTTAAATTTCATACAAAATTAAGCAAAAAATATGTGATTCGTTTTTAACCCTGGTATTTTTTGATTGCGTCGACTGAAAAGATTCATTTTTAATGTGCTCTAAATGACTAAGGACATAATATTTTTATAAAAATTTCACCTTGATACCATCCTGCAATCTTAAATGACAGGCGGGCAACAAATTGATCCTATAGGGGTACGTTTATTTTCCTTTTGAAGTACGAAACCCTTAAATAAAGGAAAAGTAAAATTTGTTTGAAATGAATCAAGGATTTTTGATTTCTTCTGGCCAGTGACCGAGAAATATTGCGGACGAAGTTAATTAGAAAACATGTTGTCTTTTGTTAATATATATACCTAATTATTTTTAAACAATATTTTGTTTAATTAATGTTTACCAGGTTTAGTTAAATAGCGTGGAGCGTTGAGTTCCGCAACATAGCCTTATTAGCCAGCTACCTAATGTCTTAAAAATAATTAAGAGAAGACAAGATTAATCTGGGGTTAGTTTTTACACTTTTTATTAATAGCATTTTATGGTAATATTTTATATAGAAATTTTCTATTGGACGTCTGTTTTGAATTTAAACAAAGTGTAGCGTAAGGCTCTGATACCAAATTTGTAATTATCTGGAGCTACTACTTTGATATTGTTTTTTCCGCTCTCTACTTTCATCATATTCTAGAGACATTGCGTGTTGAGTGGCGGATCTCAACACCGCAACTTGGAGTAGTTGAGAAGCGAAAATGAAATAATAAAACTTTTTAGTTATTGAGTGACTGACAGATCACGCTAAAACGAAATTTATATATTTTATAATTTGCCGATGAAATAATATGCGAACGGTTTTTAGTGACATAAGGTACTTGGTCCATGTAATGCCCATCTTATTTGTTTATAAGTACAAAAAACAACCTATGAATGTTGAAATAAAACAAAAGATTTTATTCAATAGCCAATATATATATAACAGTTTTCTTTTAGACAACAATTTTAACTATTAAATATAAACTTAAAAAAAAATACTTCTAAGAAAATTTATTCAGACCACTGTTTCCTAATAAGGCTATAACTTTTGACTTAGACTCAGAGCCATAACTTGTTATTATGTATGAAAGATTTATGTTGTCATTGATATTCAATTCTCCAGATGATAAACACAGTATTATCTTTGGAATCAGATCGTAATAATAAAATAAATTATACGTTAATAATAAAAGTAAAAAAATATATATTTAGCGTTCTTTGAACTTTATAGGAATATTAAACTCAAAGTCATCGAAGCTACTGTAAATAAGTTGTGTTGTCTGCAGTTTTCCAATTTTAGAGACAAAACACAACCATGAAAAACCTACACGTTAAATAGAAAGTCAAATAAAATAGGAACTTCTTAGTAACAGTAATTAAGTATCTACTTATAGGAACCAGTCTTGACATTTACTTAAATATGATATGTACTGTGAGTTACGTACTAAACTCTTCAGTAATTGCTTTTAAGATCCTAACAATTTTTCGAATTTTTGAATTGAATTAAATTATTTTTTTTAATTATTTTTTCTTAATGCATGCTACAGGGCTCTGGATCCGAATCAAGGCCAATACATATCTCGTGGTACTAGGCACCACACAATCTACATTGCCTCATGAGCAACATTTTACCTTCTTTGCAAGCATGACAATACCAAGTCTCAGCTAATGACTGCTGCTTGTTCTGGTCACAGAAGACAGACAGAAAACTAGAATTTCTGACCTCTACCTTTGGTGGTCTTTTTGCGTTTGACTGCGTAGAAGGTGCGCCTTCATTTCTTCTTGCAAATAGATCTTTTATTACTAGTTGCCACCAATTATTTAATGCTTTCTTTTGTAGTGCCGCTGGGTTAATATTAAGGATTTTTCGTATCGGAATGAGTATTTGAAAAGGTGACTTGTCCGCTCTTGTAGTGCTGGCGTGATCTATCGAACCTTCAGGTTCGACAATAAGAGTTTCTTCATGAACAGGCAATTTTATTATATGTATAGATATTCCTTATTTTTTAGCGTAAACCTAAAATAAAAATATATCATGTGTCATACAAAACGAGTAGTTATTTCCAATTGACTACGTGGTCTGGGTAAAATCCAGTATACACAAAACAACTACTTTATAGCTCACGACGTATCCCACAGATAGCACAGTAGGCAGAGGGAACCTGGGAACCAGACATTCTGTTAAATTTAACATACAAAATTTTACTCAATATTTCGCTAATATAACTACCTGTCTCATTAAATATCGGTCCAACTACTATCGAGCAAAGTTAATACTAGTTACAAACTTTGTTCTTATTTATCTATCTATATATATAAAAGGACATGTACCTGACTGACTGAGGTAAGACGCACGCACAGCCGTAACCACTGTGTGTACAAACGTGGAATTTGGACAGATGTTTATTTTCATAATCTGGACATCCACTAAGAAGGGATTTTGAAAAATTTTAACACTTGCGTTGAAAGTTTGTATGGATTTTTTTTAAATCGGCACCGAATTTTATAAAATTTGAAATTCAGACACGTGCTCGACACGTGCACGACATTGAACACGTGTTTCATGGTATTTTAGAATTCACTCCCTAAGGGTGCAAATAAGGGGTTGAAAGTTTGTATGGAAAAATCTCTAAATCGCCACCGATTTTTATAAAAACATAAATTCAGACTGTTAAAAAAAAATTATTGAACACGTGCGTGTTTTTTTTAGAATTCATCCCTAAGAGTGCAAATAAGCGGGCGAAGATTAGGTAAATTAAGGGAACCTAGTGTTAAGACACTACGTTCCCCATGCACTGCCCAATTTTCGCGACATTGCTGCAATATTGAGTGGTGGAACTCGACGCCACGCTTAGTCTTCTTACTAGAGCCAAACACGGAAATTAATGCAATTTATTCCCTCGAGTCGAATCGAACCCACAGCTGTAGTAAGTAGTTTTATGCTGCGCCGCTGTGCCACAACGATCTTGGTTAATGCAATTGACACCTGCTTTTTTTTTTATTTTTTAGTTTCTCGCTGTATTTCTCACGCAGCAGGGTAGGCAGAGAAAACCTGGAAACCTAATGTTAAGACTCCCTGTTCCACATTTAGTCAGTTCCATTACGAACTTTTCGTCGATTTTCTTATAGCATGCAAAGAAATGAAAGTATTAAATGTTTCATTCCCCTTAAATGGGAATCGAAAGCAAAACCGTCCCGTTACAGTCGGAGACTAGTGCCACTGCGCCACTCCGGCCACAGTCACTACTATAATTATAAATATCCTTTAATTGAAAATCTGACCTACAAAGACCCCAAATTTAAAAACCTTTGCCCATTTAAAATTGAAAAATGTATATTAAATAGTTCCTCAACGTGCGTCGTTCTTCATTTCGTTGTCATTTTTATATTTCCAATTTTCTCTTGTATTTCTTTATACGAGTATATGCAGGGTATACGTTTTACGAACTGTCTCTAGAATTCTTTGATACGTGATATGTATTATTTATTGTTATACACTCGTTGTTTCCATTTATTCGACATTTGGCCTGAAGTAGACTACGCGTCACGAAAATTTAACTTCTATTCATTTGTTTCTTATAGATTTGTATTAATGTGGAAAAAATCTAACAACTTACTGGTTAATGTATCAAATTTTAATCTTTAGTTGCTAATAACTATAGTATAGTATGACCTTAAATACGTAATTGTAGTTAAAAATAAATAAACTATTTAAATTATAGTAGTTGTACAGGGGCATAAGCGTAAAACTGTATACGCTACATGATATGGGTTCAATTTGAGGAAATTAAATATATAATATATTCATTTCCTTGCTCTGATAAGAAAGCTGGGAAGCAAAGCGCGGCGTTGAGTTCTGCCAATCAACACGCAATGACTGCAAATTTCGTTTGAAAGTGGGTTACGGGGTAGGTTTTAATGGGTATGTAATGTCTTAGCACTACACTACTTAGGTACGGGATAAAGCGTAAAGATTAAAAAAATACAAAACCTTAGACAACATTGAATGACTCTAAAAGTATTTTATCCATACAAAAGAGAATTCATGATTAAAAAAGTAGAGGTTAATTTAAACTGGGATGGATAGTTCATTTTGAAATAAAGAACAGTTTTTACGTACAATAGTAATGTAGAAGCTAATTAGAAATTTGTTTTAAATATAATATTGCCTCAGTTCCCTTATGTAAGTAAGCTAATCTTTAATTTTTTATTCAAGAATGTAATTAGCAGTGAGGTCGGTCGTGTCTGTCTTAACACGAGGTTCCCTGTGCCTACCCTGCTGTGTGCAGGATACAGCGTGAAGCTAAAATTAAATTAAATAAAAAATTAAGAATATAATTAGTTATAAGTTCTTTTTACTTACTTTTCACGATTATTATATTTATATTACTAGTTCTTGGTTGCAATTTAGGTTTTTGTATGTTGTTAAAAATTGGATCAAGCTAAACAATTTTTGTGAGGAACCATTTTCTTGTTTCCTAGATTTCCACAGCAAATGCTAAAATAATTAAAAAAACACTATAAAGAGGGAACATAATATCCTATACATAATTAGTTACATATAAAAATATACATATATCTTATACATATATACACTATATTTATGAATACAAATTATATATAATAAATACATACATATATACTGAATTTATGACAATATATATAAATACGTTAACTGCGGTTGTTTTGCTCAAAATAATCCTGTCTGAATAAATGTTAATTGTTCATATTAGCGGATAAATGTTTTTTTTTAACTGAGATTTAAAGAACAGTAAGGAAGGACTTGCTCATAGGTACCTCGTGCGCCGGAGCGACGTACGACCGCCTAGAGGGCGAGGGATGGCGGAGAATGTTGAGGCGGGAACGTAGGTAAGTATTATTATTATTTTTCTCTATAAAATATATATAAATTTTGCTTTTTTTTAAATTGTTCCCTAAGCTATCTTGAAATAAATAATCTTGACAGACGAACAGGACAGACACAGTTTGAGTTACGGAACCCTAAAAAAATACCGTATAAAATAATTTTTCAATGACATAATATGATAAAATATTAAATTATTAAAAAAATACTTTCATTTTATTTTCTAACTCCTTTGTAACAACAAAGCACGGCGTTGAGTTCCACCACCCTCCAAACAGTGTCTAGAACTTGGATGGGAAGGACATTGTGCCTTGACACTAAATTTAATGAAAATCTATTGTCAAGGCCTACCTTGTTATTATGGAATGAAGGGTACTTCTGAAAAATAAATTTATATTCCCTCAAATAAGAATCAAATCTACACTAATCGCACATTTTCCAACTGCACTACAATAGCGCCAATATGGTGTGATCAAAATAGAAAAGAGGCGATCAAAAACGACGTCCATCAATCAAACTGTTTGGATTGGAAAAATAGATGCTCCGACACAAATGGCACGGATAAAGACTAGAGCGGCCAGCTTGTTTTAATATTTTTATAGTGTGAGTGAAATGTACGAAAATATTTTAGTCCAAATAAAATTGACCAATTAAATATTTTTTTTCAAAGGCACAGAACACTAGTGTTAACACTCCCTTTCACTCTGTAATCCCGTGTTTTACCGTGTGATCCCGGCCTAGAATAGGATCATCTTGGTACTGGTGGTGTCGTAAGAGGTGACTAAAGTACGTGTGGTAGAGTCACGTCGCCAGCATTGGCAGCACGCATGGGCAGACTCGACCGGATCATTACCACCCCCGGCATTTAAAACCGGCGTGAAGTAGTGGCTTTATGCCACTGCGTTTCGCATCAGGTAATGCCGGGCTCCGGCGCCCAACCAACCTTAAAGGCAGGCAACGCACCTGTAGCTCCTCTGGTGTTGCACGGGGTCGTGGGCGGCGGTAATCACTTACCATCAGGTGACCCGAACGCATTGTCTTTTCCATAAAAAAAAAACCATACCGTAAATAAAATGTGTTGGTGAATAATATAATTAATTAATTATAATTTTGTTTAATTTATAGTTTACGATAAATACAATCTTATAAATAATAATTTAGTTCAATTCTTTAACTAGGCGTTCCATTCAAAAGTAATATTATAGTAAAGTAATACTAATAACATGCAAATTTAAAATATATTTATTATTATAATTATTTATTAAAAATAAATTCATAATTATAAGTAATCAGTATGCATTATAATTTAAAATAAATAGTAACATAATTAATATTTTTAATACTACAAACTATCATGTTGGCTGAATAAGCTACTGTCAACATCAAAGTCAAAAAAAAGAAAAGAAAGAGAGGAATAATGGCGGACGCGTCTGGAGAAGGATGGTTGCTTAAAAATGTTTAGAGAAGTTTTTATTTATAATTAATATATACCTATTTAGTTTAATTTTAATTTTAAAGGCATGAGAAATTGTGATATAGTTATTCGAGGCTGCTAAATAAAATAAGTTATAAGTGCTTTCACTATTTACGATTGTTTGTTTTAGAATAACTTCGTCGGTAAGTTTTTAATAGAATTTTATTAAAACCAAGAGGAGTAATATTAACGCATATAATGCCATTAATATACAGAATTAAGTATTATTTAATTATTAAGTGAAAATAACTGCATGAGGATGTTTTATGAGGTATGCAAAATAGCTATTTTTAATAAACACTTTTAAAATACTTAGAATGCTTGGCGCCATTTTTGTTAGACGCGTGTATGTGAAGTGTGAAATTAAAATTAAATAGGTTTGCTGAGTTATATAAATATAATGTTTATAATCATAAATATTTAAAAATATTATATTAGGCTATGAAAGGAAATATATATATATATATATATATATATATATATATATATATAATATTATAGTATTATTTATAATATTTTTTATGAAATTATTATTATATCAAAATATGTATTAATGATTTATAAATATTATATAACATGAGTACATTCAATATATGACAACAAAGCTAATCCGTCGATATATTTAATTAAATGTTATAAAGATATTAAATAGTAACAGTTTACAAATTATAAACGATCAGTCAGAGTTGATTGACCTTATGTTTTACTATTAACTGATGTTATAGTCGCAACCGACTGCTACTTTGCTTCGCTGGTAATAATATGCTGGATAAAGTGAATATATCTGTAATTAAATATAGATTAAAAAAATCAGCTTCACGCTGTATCCGGCACACAGCAGAGTAGGCAGTGGAGACGTACTGTTAAGACACTCCGTTCCCCACTTTCCGCCGAGTTCTGGAGGCATTGCGTATTGAGTGGTGGAACTCAACGTCGCGTTTTGGCTTCACGACAGAGCGAAGAAGTATAAATATATATGTGAATAAATAATTCATTTCCTCGAGTGGGGATCGAACCCACAATCAGTCGATTTTAGAGCCACACTTTGTGCCTCTACGCCACGACTGGCCTTAACTACATTAGATATTCTTAAGAACGACACGACGAAAGACTATTTTAACTTTATGTTCCTTTTACCTATATAATATACTCTGTTAAATGTGCTGATGTCAGTAAATAATTTAATTTACTCATTCAGAAACAGCCTTAAATGTTAAATTATTGATTTGAAGGATTCATAATATTCTTTGTAAAATAACTATAATAATTGCATATTAACTCCTGTACAGTTTTTAAATTAGTTACATATATTATATGAACGAACCAACCAAAAAATCTTTGTATTTACTTGATATTTCTTTCAAGATCGTTCTTTATCTGTGTGTTGAATTAATTACGACTTAAACTTAACTGTTATGATTTATGAAGGTACTCTCCACTAACAATTCAATTTTGTTTACTTTATTGTATAAAATATTATATAATAGTGCTTCAAAAATATATATTTTTATCAACAGTCATATAACCCAGACGTTTCGAATGTCATTCTTTAGCTAAGA
>DWLH01001567.1:0-12564 GCA_018249795.1 Heliconius telesiphe telesiphe | reverse complement strand
AATGAGTTAGGATTTTATTGTAAATATCGATAAGTTGTATTTTTATTTAAAATATTCAATTGAAGATTCTTATGGGAGGTACGAAAATGCGACCTAAAGTTTTAATAACGTTTTCATAAAAAAATTTCATTGCGTTGCAAGCATACATAATAGCTATATCAAAACACGAACATAGTTCAGTGTGTTAAGTAGATAATTCTGTGGTATAAGCGGGCGAAGCCGCGAGCGGGTCGCTAGTATAAAATAAATCTTTTGGAACCGAGCCCAGTTGCGGCGCAGGGTCACAGAGTGTGACTGTAAGCGCGACAGGTTGTGGGTTCGACTTCCATTTGAGGAAGTGAAATATGTAATATTTTCATTGACTCGCTCTGATATCGACGAGAAGAGCGGCAATGAGCTTCCCCACTCAACAGTCAAAGTATGGATGGAGTAACTTAACACTAGGCTCCCTCTGCCTACCCTACTATGTGGGGAATAAGGCGTGAAACTAACTGACTGACTAATTTTCTTGTATAAAAACAACATAGAAGAAATAAAAACAACTTAATCACATAAAATAAAATAATAACGAGATGAAATATAGACTTAAAGCGTGGTCGAAAACAGTGTAATGTCATAAAACTTAAAATATTACTGCAGTGCAATGATTCATTCTTAGCTCCAGAAAAGATTTGCTATAGTAGACACGCTTCTTTTGCAGGACGTGGATAACTTAAGCACTTAGACATCATTTTCTAGGTGGCTTTTAAGATTGGTCTAAAGTATACATATTTTAAACTAGCGGACCCGCGCGGCTTCGCTTGCTTGAAGTATATGAATATTTATTAAATATATATATATATATATATATATATATTTCAGTTTTAGCAGGATTAGTAAGAAAATATATGCCTAAATAATCAAAATAACCCGAAAAGCAATAATAAGTAAAGTAAATTTTTATTACTAGAAAAAATCCTGAGTAATTGAAATGAATAAACAAAATAAGTAAAACTAACTAAAGGAAATTCTTAATATTAGAAAAATATTATAATAACTAATAACTAATTAAAATAAATAGAAATAATAAGTAAACGAAGCCAAAGAAAACCAGCTATATTATGAATATTATCAAGGTAAAATAAATATTTGAAAGTATTAAAATTAAAAGTAACACGAAATCTTTAACAATCATTAATCTATAATATATAGACAGTAAAAAAAGAAATAATGCTGTACGGAGATATATGCTTTCGCCATGAACACGTTCAGGATGCCCATTTTGGGCGAGCTTTTCTTAAAACAATAAAATTCCTTGTTGCTTTGCGACGGTTGCTTAGCAATAGTTGTATTGACATGGTAGAATAAATTGCATGTCAAATTGAAAAGTATGTTAATATTTTATTATATATCGAGCATATCACATATGAGAAAAAAAGTAACCTATCCCAAAACTTTCAAATATCTGTATATGAAATTTTATCACAATCAGATCAGCGGTTTGGCCCTGATTGCATCACAGACAGACAGACAGAGTTACTTTCAAAAATATATATTTATGAATTAGACTAGTAGTTCTTTCTGATTCGCTAAAATAATATAGACTAAGCTACGCTCAGAGAACCTAGTGGCAAAAGGTACTTCCATTCTCCACTTACCGTCCAGTATCTCAGCTGGATCTCTTTTTAAAGTGCATTCTCACACTGTATAATATTATCTTTCCATACCGTACACTCTCCTCTGTATATTCTACATTTAATTTGATATTGGCGAAGCGATAAGTGCTCAACTGGCACGCTCCGAATGCCACTAACAAAGAACAACAACACTTTTGTTCTGAATTCTAGACATTGCCTGTTAAGGTCCCGTATAAATAAAAGTTATTAGTAGGTACTGGTAGATGAATTTAGAAATATATGTATACATAAACGTAATTTCTTTCGTGTGTTCCCGGCCATCATCATCTTCATAAACTGCCCCTATAAACCCAGCTATGAAAAACTATAACTCAATTTTTAACATGGCAAATATATTTAGAGCTGTACAATGTAAAATACTTTTATTTATATATATATATATATATATATATATATATATATATATATATATATATATATATTTGTTACAATGTGAATAGAGAACTGTTTTTGTAATTTTTATATATATACTTTTTTTTTTTTTTGGTAACATGATTGTTGAATAATTTTGTTTTTAAATTTTATTGTTTATTAGTTTATTATTCTTTTTTTATTTATTAGTTTGTTTTTATTGTTTTTTAATTTAGGTGTAGGATATTTGGTTTTAGAACACTTGTTTTTATTCATAATCATGTTGAGCTAGCCTGTAAGTGTGATGTACAATGTAAAATATTTTTTTGAAGTTTTTGTGTTATTTGTATGTTACGTTGGCTTGCCTGATAAATAAATAAATAAATAAATAAATCATATAGGATCATCGTGGTACTGGTGGTGTCGTAAGAGGTGACTAAAGTACGTGTGGTTACAAGTCACGGCGGCAGCAATGGTAACACGCATGGGCAGACTCGACCGGATCATTACCAGCCCCGGTATTTAAAACCGGCGTTAAGTATAAGTATGGCTTTATGCCACTGCGTTTCGCATTAGGTAATGCCGGGCTCCGGCGCCCAACCCCCACCCCTCCCTGGAATATGATAGCGGCACTTAAAGAGAATTACTTCCGGTGCTGGAGAATCCCTCCCTGAGTCTCTAAACTCAGACTGCCCTTCGAATTCTGGGGAGGACACAGTTCCGCGCTACAGACAGGGCAAACGAGGTGTACGCTCCACGGTAACCTCTACCACGCTTTACATGGACTTTTGCCTTTTGCAATATCTTTTGCCAATTTTGAAGGTCGGGACCTATCTACTATCTGGCTCCGGGTCGACTCGGAGGATCGTGCCCGAGTCTACGCATGCCTTTACAGGTCCCACAGTGGTAATGCAGAAACGGATCGGCTCATGGAGCATATTCAATCGGCTATCGATGATATGCTCTCATAGATCTCCTCCGCTGAGGTCGTGATACTTGGCGATTTTAATGCGCACAATGCCAGTCTGGCACTACAAGTCAGCAGATTGGGATGGGATGCGTACGTTTTACTCATCTTATCCCTGGGGGGGCGGTTTGTTTCTTTTCTGATGATCCTAGTACCCGTGTCACTGTTATTGCCGACGTGGTTCTACAGGGAATGTAACTTTATATTCAGCCTTGGTTTGATACGTCTAGCAAGCTTGCTGCCTCTAGCAAACGCGAGGCAAGTCAAATCTAGCCCAGGCACTGGTTACTAAGGATACGGAGGTGAAAACCTCAAAAAGGAAGTATAACCGAGCCTCTAGGTTCTTTAAGCGGCAAATTGTCAGAGCAAAGTCTGAGCATATCGCAAAAGTCGGCAAAAAGCTTGAGAGCTACCCACCCGTCCGGAACTAATCAGTTCTGGGCACTCTCAAAGGCTGCACTTGGCAACTTACAACAACAACGCACAGGAAATGACATCTTGGTCCACACGGAAAAAAAGAAAGCCGATCTCCTGGGCGCTCTCTTTGCCTCGAACTCGACTTTGGAACGACAACGAACAACGCCGCCGACAGACAGACAGAGCTCAATGCCTGAGGTTAAGTTCAACCAAACAGCTGTTAGACGAGCTCCGTTCTCTTTGGACATCCACAAGTCGAGCGGGCCAGATGGCATCTCTCCCTAAGTGCTCCGTTCTAGTGCTCCTGAGCTGACACCGGCGCTAACGCGTTTGTTTTGGCACTCTTACTCAGTCGACGTAGTCCCAGACTCATGGAAGAGCGCTCTTATCCACCCGATCCCGAAGAAAGGCGATGGTGCCGATCCATCTAACTACAGGCCTATTGCTATCACCTCCCTACTCTTAAAAGTCATGGAGAGCATCATCAATAGCCAGCTCTTGGTTTATCTAGAGGATCGCCGATTGATTTATAACCACCAATATGGCTTCCGCCATGGTCACTCAACCGGTGATCTTCTGGTATACCTAACCCACCGCCGCGGCTATTGAAAGCAACGGAGAGGGCCTGGCAGTTAGTTTGGACATGGCGAAGGCTTTTGATCGAATGTGGCATGGGGCGTTCCTTGTTGAACTTCCATCCTATGCGCTTCCCGAAAATTTAAGCAAGTGGATCGCCAGATCTTTCTCATTGGGCGCAGCATGAAGATAGCTGTCGATGGTTTTTGCTCCAAACATGAATTTGCTCCAAACGTGAACGCTGGCGTTCCCCAAATCTGCGTGCTGTCCCCTACGCTGTTTCTTCTGCATATCAATGACATGTTGCAGGATTTTAGCATTAATTCTATGCAGATGATAGCACAGTGGACGCTGTTTACTTTGGCCTCGCAAGTCTTTCTCGGGAAAACGCGGAACAGTGCCGAAATAAACTTGTGTCTTCACACACACACAAGTTTGCGCGTTAACCACTAAAAAAATACCATTTATCGTATCGCCAGTCTTTCAAAATATTCCCCTTACAGCCGCAACTAGTATCAGTATATTGGGCCTTAATGGTTCGAGTGACTGCCAGTATCACGATCATCTGGAAAGCAAGGCCAAGTTGGCCTCGAAGAAACTGGGGGTCATCAGCAGAGCGAGACGGTACTTCACGCCAAAACACCAATTGGCCCTATATATGGCCCAGGTTCGGCCTCATATGGAGTACTGTTCTCATCTCTGGGCTGGTGCGTGCCAGTATCAGCTTGAACCATTTGATCGCATACAACGTAGATCCATTCGAATCATTGGGGACCCAATGATCTGTGAAAGGCTTAACACTTTGGCTTTGCGTAGAGACGTCTCCTCGCTGTGGGTTCTCTACCGCATTTATCATGGGGAGTATTCTGAAGAACTGTTTGATCTGTTACCTGCCGCCGAATTTTCTAACCGCACAGTACGTCACAAGCTAGCCTTGTCCTTTTCCATATAAAAAAAAACCGTCATAGCGTATAAATAAACGTAAAAGCGCTAGTCTGTAGCGTGACGTTTATGTTATGCCAGATATGGTACTAAAATTAACATATTTAACAATATGTTCATAACTTGCACCAAAACGTTATTTATGCCCTTCTAGTATTTGCCTGCTGTACTCATCCGGAATATTAAGCATCGAAGCTCTGACCTTATCCTGGAAGTAGGGCGTTGAAACAATTTTTTAGTTTTACGCTAAATTTCACTTTGCGATACAGTATTTTTATCATGTCTCTGTCGTTATACGTTTAAATTTATTTTGTTCTTTTTTACTTATTATGAAGGCGCACGCTGTTTTCGTTAAAACAATAATGTTAACTATTACTAAATGGTTTATGTACTATGAAAGTTATATTAGTAAATTATTATGTTTTTCATATTCCTTTTTGTGTTGAGGCAAGATTATAAAGAGATTTATTTTTTATTTACCATGTTGGCTTCTCGCTGTATCACGTACCTATATAGCAGTGTTAGCAGAGGGAACCTTGTGTTAAGACACTACGTTCCCCACTGTCAACAGTTTTTTAAGCTATTGTGTATTGAGTTGCGGAAGTCAACGCTGGACTTTTGTTTGGGTGCCAGAACGAAGAAATGAATAGAAATATTAATAAATAATATAATAATTTCATTCCCCTGAGTGGGGATCGAACCCACAACCGTCGCGTTACAGTCGCATTTTTTTGCCCCTGCACCACGACAGCCTTATTTTTCATGTATTTAAGATATAAATTATCGGGCTTCAATATGAATACTATATTATTGTCTATTGATAGTAGTAGTCAGAATTTCAGAGATTTTACAATTTTACATGATAAAAATTCTGTATCGTCTATTGATAGGGCCATCAGAATTTCAGAGATTTTACAAGGGAATAATAAAATTTTAAAAATATAACACAAAAAAAAATGCAAAACATGAACGCCTTTGTCTCTTTTGCACAGGCATTCCGTTTCTAACTTTATATACAAGGAAGAAAAATTCTTGTATGATATTAACATACTGCCTTCATATTTTTTGGATATCAAATTATTTTTAAATATTTGAACTTACAGTTAACACGTGTAGTGAGACGGGTATCATCTGTGCTATAACTGCTTTATCTGTCCTTTATTCCAGACTAGTTGTCCCTCTCGTTGTTACGCCATTCATTATTGCCTGTTTTAGCAGGTCAACAAAATATATTTTTCTTATTAGAAATCTTTCACATCTTTCATTGTACTTCTAATATTTTTTTGTTTAGCATCACGCTGTATCCCCCACAGAGCAGGGCACCCAGTGTTAAGACACTCTATTCTTCATTTTCTGCCAAATTCAAGAGGCATTGCGTGTTAAGTAGCGGAACTCAACGCCGCTTTATTTGATTTATTTTTTTAATTTGACGACCACGGCTGGTATAATATTTTCTATCTATCTTCTTTTCATATAATAACCAAATATGCTGGATAGACCTTGTTTGCCAAAAAAAAGTTTCTTACAACCATCAAGTAGCATTTATTTGAATAGCTATCATTTGTCTAATAGACTTACGTTACTACTGAATAGGCTATATTCAGAGTGATCTGTTTTTCGAGCTAGTTCACTGTCCATTTATATTAACAGCCCTATTTAGAAACAAGAACAGCTTAGAATTGAGACAAAATACCATCGGCGCACTATAAATATATAAGTAAAATACACTCAAGTACTCCACAATGTCCCTAAACAAACAGACAAATTCTTATGACATATTACTGCTTTCATCTTTTTTAGATACTAAATAAAACTTAAATATTTGAACTAACAATTACCACGTGCAGTGAGATGGGTATCAACTGTGCTACAACTATGGAACATTGGACTCCAGGATGCACCAGTATGAGTGCAAGCGTACTGGAAGTACACTAGGACACATTAAGTAGTAAAGTACAAGCACAATCGGAGGACTCGACTTTTATTTTCATTTAATATTAACTTTAGAACTGGTGCCACTTAATTATAAAGGCGATGATTTTGGGTTCGATCCTCATTCGCTAGACTTAAATTATTTTTATTTTTAGTAAGCGTGACAGGTTGCAGGTTTGATTCCCACTCGGAGGGAATGAATTTTCATTTCTTCACACTGGTAACGAGGCAAAGCGCTGCGTTTCAGCGCGGCAATGCTTCCAGAATTCTGGGGAAAGTGGGCAACGGAAGTGTCATAATGGGAATGGTGTATCTTAACACTAGGTTCCCAGGTTCCCTCTGCCTACCCTGCTATGTGCGGTATACAAAATAATAAATATTTAACAGTTTTTATTACTTTTTAATAATAAAAAGAATATTTAATAATTACACTTTTAATATATTTTTTAAGATAAACTTAAATATAATTTAAAAATGTTTTTTTTTTTTCAATTTACGTCTATTTATAATCTCACGCTGTATCCTCCACACAGTAGGTTAGGCAGAGGGAACTTAGTATTAAGAAACTCCCTTGCCCATTTGTAGTTTTACGCCGAATTCTGAAGGCATTACGTATTGAGTGGCAGCAACATCACGCTTTGCCTCGACGCCAGAGCGACGAAATGAATAAATAATAATAAATTTAAATAAATAATTCACTTCCTCGAGTGGAATCGAACTCACAACTAGTCACGATTACAGTCAGATAATTGGACCCCTGCGCCACGACTGGCCGCATGTAGTATAATTAAGTGCTTAATTAAAGGGATGTATTTTTTAAAAACACATTGTTTATAGATTTTCCCAAAAAAAAGTCAATATTCAGTGACCTCATTACGAGATGACATGATCTCAGAGTGCTCTTTACAAACTCTACAGTGAAAAAAATGCACTTTAATTACTTCTTATGAAAAGACTAATTTATATATGTACGTACATTTAGTGTTACAATGATTTTAATTATTTTTGAATATTGAGGGGGTAAAAACTTCATTATAATTTTTAAGGGTTAGTTGAGTATTTCATTAAGATCTCTCAGATGATATTCGAAATTTTATTTCATTACAAGATGCTCTTTTTGAAATCAGGTTAAAAGTATTGATACAATAGCTATAGCAAGAGACTTAAATTTTTTTTCATTATTTTTATGTAAGATTATCTCAATTTCACTGTATGGAAGGTAATTCTCGATGAAGCACTTATCTGTATTAAGTGCTTAATCAGAATTATATACAAGCTTATAGTAGATTGACTTCAAGTAATTGAACACAATATTACGTTCGTCGGGACTTTCGATGTATATTTCATGTGTCAATTACATTAATTCTCGCCCTAATGCAAGATAAATAAATTTTCCGCAAATAGCAGAGTATGCAAAGGGAGCTTGGGAACCCAGTGTTAAGACACTTTGTTCCCATTACGACACTGCCATTCCTCACTTCCCATCTAATTCAGGAGGCATTGCGTGTTTAACGGCGACGCTCAACATCGCTCTTTGACATCTAATAATCTATTTTTTTAAATAATTTTTAAACAGACATACCTAAGTGAAATTACATTCAATTTTTCAATTTTAATATTATGTTATAACTTAAACTTAACATAACTAAACGCTTTATCCCTAGCAGGGTAGTCAGAGAGGATAGAGCGCCAAACGCTACGGTCTCTACATACCTCTTTCGCCTAGTCCACTGTCATCAACCTCTTCACACATGCTCTCCAAGGGGTCCTCCTCCATTATCTTTGATACTGTGTTTTTTTAAATTCAACCGAGTTCTCTTCCTATCTCCCTTACCAATCACTTTTCCATCATGATTTTTTTTTGCCATTCTTTGTACATAAATGAAAGAAGTACTGTATAGTTCATTAAATAGTGTCACCTGAGAATCTAACTTTCCGTTTTATATAAATAACTAAATTAAACAAAGTTGACATAGAAATAAAATCGATTTAATTTTCCAAATATTTCAAGCTTTTGAAAATAGTTAGTAATAGGAAAGTAATTGAAAGATCCTCATATTTTTTAAAAGTTTCTGCAGAATTAGATGGTAAATGGGGAATGAAATTGTATTAATAGGAAAGTAGCGCTTTAACTCTGGGTTTTCAGGTTCCCTCTGCCCTGCTATGTGCGGTATAAGTAATATGACCGAAAATCTCTAAAGCCAACAAGTACAATATTACATAATGAAGTAACTAAATAAGCATTTCGTTTTAAATTGTCTGCCCAGTTTATCGAACAAAATTCTGAGTAAAGCTTAATAGGCCAATCAGCATCAATAATACAGGGTATCTGATATTTAATACTACTCAATCCTTTATTACTGTCGTCCACTTATTTTTATTTTTCTATATAAAAAAATAAAAAAAAAATATTTTATATAGTAAAATATATATATATATATATATATATATATATATATATATATATATATATATATATATATATATATATATATATATATATATGAAAATAATAATTATTTACTGTTGTACATTATACAACTATAATAACTACAATAGCGATATTGTAAGATTCTTTAAAAAGTTAACTATATAAAAATAATATTTTAAATAAATGCAGCTATAGAACTGCATTTAGTGGACAATAACCTCAATACTGTAACTATTTTTTATGGACTGAGATGGAATGGCAAATTAAACAGCTGGTTTTATCTGTGGGCTCGCAGGCGCCAGGTCGCAGTAGCTGGGGCGTAATGACTCAAACGTCAAATGGTGGACCATTTGACAGATGAAATGTACTGTGATAATATTATAATTGTTTTTATATTTAATATTTTTTATGTTATATTATGTTGACTGTAAGCGCGACAGGTTGTGAGTTTGATTCCCACTCGAGGAAATGACATATTTAACAGTTACATTTCTTCGCTTTAGTATCGAGGCAAAGTGGGTTGAGTTCCGTTACTCAACATGCAATATCTCTAGAATTCGGCGGAAAAACAGATTAGAGTGTCTAAACACTAAGCTCCTTCTGCCTACCCTGCTGTGTAGGCAGACTAAGAGCTAGCAACTACTGTTTTTCCAATTCTTAAGTACTTAAGTTTCTTAAGTTCTTATGTTCTCTTCTTTCTGCAATAAGCACTGCATCATTTGTGTACAGCAGGCAATTCACATTCAGGTCACCTACTTTGGATACACTTGTGCCAACGTTTTTTCCAATCTTCGAAGCACTTCAAAAATTATTTTTTTTGTAACTTGTTCAGCTCCAACTTCGATGCCGTCTTTATCTCGTCGTCCTTTCATGGGCCTCTTCAGTTTGGCTCGTAATCGTATGAAAATCCCACCATTCGTCGCGCTTTTTGCTAAAGCCTCTTTTCCTTTTACCACATACCTCGTTTTCTACATGCAAACCCTGAGGTTGTCCCAGCATACTTCAATATTTTCATTTCCAGATTCGCTGCTGTCTAGCTTCTTGGAAACTTTTTCTTCTCTAATTCCTCTCTAATCGATGGATCTTGGAGCTTCTAATGCGATAATTCGACGCCATGTTTGGTGTCCACCTTGCGCCAACCTGTAAACAGACCCCTTATTCTAGTAACGACTAGATAGTGGTCTGTTCCCAGCTTGGCTTCGAATACGCTGATGCACTAGGAATAAATCAATCATACTTTTCCCTTCAGCTCGCTCCCATGTATACATGTGAATTTGTTTGTGGTCAAACATCATGTTTGCCACAAACAAATGCCTTTCCTTGCAAATTTCCAATATAAGCTTTCCAGCCTCATTTATTCTCTTGTCACCATACTGACCTGGCACTCCCTCGTAACCGCTTCACGCAGTTCCGAGTTTCCGACCCATCCGTTCAAATCACTACATATTACTAATGTTTCATTCCCTCTAGCACTACCTAGTACGTCCCTGACGCTCCCCCAAAATTCCTCGAGTTCGCCTAATGGAGCCGAGGATACTGGCGCATACGCCGCTAACAAAAATACTCTTATTATCCCCAGCTTGAAGCGAATTCCAAGCAGTCTCGTATTGATCGCCTTGTATTCAACCGTTGCACTAACCAATCGAGAGGACAATAATACACCTACACCTTGACGCGGCGAAGCGGGGCTCGCTTGCTCTCTGGTACGGTGGCCCAGAAAACGACCCGACTGCCCGGTAAATCGGTAGTGTTATTGCCCTTCCGCTTGGTCTCAGTCATGCAGACGACATCCAAATCTCTATCATCCATCACACCTAATAATTCATTCATCTTTTCTTCCATTTATTCCACGTAGCTATTTGTACACGCCGTTCCGGACATGGTGTGTTGGGTGGCGGTTCCCAACGTCGCATTCGTCGCCACTTGACACACCAGCGGGGACGCACTGATGCGCGTCGCCTTGGGGGACGCCCTATCAGTGCGCGCCCTTGCGAGTTGCACGTGGCGGATGGAACGTTGCAGTCCTCGTAAGGGCTGGCAGGGGTTGCTACGGGCAAGCCTTCCATCTTGGACCCTCTATTATTCATTATTACTCATTCTTAAATATAAATTTCATTAGAAAAACAGATTCCTGCAGATTTAAACAATGGGATCTTAGGCCATAACATTAAGCTTGAATATCGTGCTTCGTCGAGAAATACCTTGAATACAGTGGAATTTGGATAATCTTGTATGATAGTTATAATAATATTAAATCAATTATTAATTTTATTTAAATTAAACCACTTGTTGTAGCTATTGCATCAATATTTGTAATTAATTTAAAAAAAAGCATCTAGTAATAAAATTTAAATTATATTTTTTTATACCTATAATTAAAAGCCGCGAGATATACTGCGTGACAACAAAAAGTAGAAATAAAAAGTAATAAAACATCCAACTATGATACTTAAAAAAAATCGAACAAGCTTCTTCTGAAATTCAAGCTTAGCTTAACCCAGAGCCCCCTCGTCTGATACCTCATTTGAACTAGCAGCTTTAATACCTAATTTTAGCCATGGCTTTGCCTACTATAAAGCAAGATTTATAAATTGTTTTGCTTGTACTTTTTACGGTAAGGTAGGTTTTTACGGTAAGGTAGGCAGAAGGAACCTAGTGTTAAGACACTCTGTTTCCCACTTCCCACTTTATTTACGAAAATGCGTGTTTAGACTTTTATAAAAGCGAGGAAATTAAAATAATACATTCTTTCGAGTGGTAATTCAAGCTAGCACCGTCGCGTTTACAGTCAGGACGGTATTAATTGACTTTATTAAATAATAACAATATCGCCTCGACGACGTAGCACTGAAAGTCTAATGGTTTACCTACATTCTAATTGACTTTTTATGCATCTAAAACACGTTTTCACCCTATTCTAATCAGACATGGTCAAAGTGTCCTGAAAATATTATATTTTACAATTACTACTCATATCTCATAAAGGTTTATTTTATTTTTATTTGCATAATCTGCACTGAACTTACAACCACTAATTGGACGGTGTGATTGTTTCGGAGCCGCAAAATGTACTGGTCGCGACATTTATTCGACAGAAGGCAATTTTGAGTATGATTTTTGCGTTCATATTCCAGATGTGCACACTAGAAATTAAACATATAAAATCAATTAAAGTTTACGTGTTGAATTGTAAATTTACTTGAATGTAAGAGACGCTCGCTGCTCTAGATTTAAATCGTTTAAACTACAATTAACATATTTAGCGAAGCCTC
>DWLH01001566.1:0-12564 GCA_018249795.1 Heliconius telesiphe telesiphe | reverse complement strand
CCTTAGTGAGTATTGGAGCCACAACCGTTTTCTTTTTTCATTACGACGCCACAGCGGCCATAATATTTTTATTTAAAGAAATAAAAAAATATATATTATTAAACATAGCCTTGACACAAATCTCTAGCATAATCTTTAGCAAAGTACGCGGCAAGCTTCCGCTTCATCGAGCACCACGTCATATAAAAAATCATGAGTTTCCTGCGAAGCCATGCGCATACAATGTGTGCTTTGCTCGTTCTAACGGGACAGTTAACTGATTTTCTGTTAAAAAAAGAATATATTTTATTTATTTATCAGTTTCACGCTGTTTCCCGCATGAATCATGATAGACAGATGGATTTTAGTCTTAAGACACTCCGTTTCCCACTTTTTGTCGGTCTGGTGTCGAAGCAAAGTGCGACATTGAGTTCCGCCTCTAGAATTGGGCGAAAAGTGGGCAACGGAAATGTGTGCATGGGAACTAACACTAGGTTTCCAGGTTTTCTTTGCTTACCTTATTGTGTGCGGAGATAAAGCTCAAAAATTATAAACTAAGCGTTTAATTGTTATATTTTTTATACAATGTTTACGCTAAATTCCTATAATTAAAAGCTTTTAGAACGAATTTAAATTTAAATCTAGCTTCACGCTATATCCCGCAAACAGTAAGCACCTACGCACATTGCCCATTATTTGGCGGGACTCAACGCCGCGCTTTGTCTTGTTACAAGAACAAGAACTCCTACTCCATCAATCAATCCATCAATCTGAAAGTAAAAAATCAGTATGGATTTATTCTCGCGTAGTTTATTGGTATATGTAACGATTCCACTCTCGCCTTCAAAGCAAATGAACCAATAAAACAAAATAAAACCTAAACAGCGTGTGTGGAGACGAGAGGTATTTTTTCCTTTGCTGACTTTTACGACACCCGTGGAATAAAACGGTGATAAAATTGATGTTTTCTGTTCTCACATCGCTTCGCTTCGTTATAGACCGATGTAGGTATGTAGGACAATTTGCTTAAGTGTTACTTGTTTATTAGTTTTATGATAGTATTTTGTAGAGAAGCAGGATAGCATCTGAGGGAAAACGCGATGGTGCGTGTTTGATAATCGCTCGGCGGAATTGATAATCTTTACTTAGTGGCTTTGAGAATAAAATTCGAATATTTTGGTACTACGTTCTTTCTGTCTTGCTATATGTGAGATATGGCATGAAGCTTAAAAATATGATTTTTGTCGTTCAATTTGTAGAGTTGAAAAAAATGCTTTTTTTTATAACGAGAAGTATGAATATCGTTTAGCAGTTGAATCTTTATCAGTATAACCATTATGTACGAATCGTATGCTTGGTATACATATTATTTTAATATGTTAGCTACAATAATAGATTATAAAACTAAAAATCTAATTAAATAAAATTTGCTTCACGCTGCGCTGTGTAGGCAGAAGGAACCTAGTATAAAAACATACCGTGTTTACCCCACTTTCCGCCGAATTCTGGAGGCATTGCGAGTTAAGTGATGGAAGTCAATGCCGCGCTTTGCCTCGACCCCAGAGCGAAGAAAAAAAAAAATTTAAATAAATATTTCATTTCCTCGAATGGGGATCGAACCCACAACCAGTCGATTTCACAGTCACACCTTGTGCACCTGCGCCACGACTGGCCTCCTCATCCTGGCAATTATAAAACTTAAATATTTAAAAACGATTTCCTTTTTAACATTAACATGGCTCTACAATAAATGAATATTTGAAATTCTTAGAAGATTTGATTTTTTTTTCAGTAATTTTATATAATTTATTAAGTAAGTAACGAAGTATAATTCTCTAATGTGAGTATCCGTAGCAAAGTGCTACGCCGTAGCGAGTTTCCATCCATTTAACAAGGTAATACTCACGCTAAGTGACTTTCTTCACGTCCTACTACACTATTATAGTTTAAAATGAAATATAAATATAAAAAATAAAATATAAGCATAATTTTAATTAATATTCATGTTAGTTTGTTATTGCGAACTTTTTTTTTATATAATAATATTTTTTTTTGTTACACGCTTTATCCAATATGTAACCGAAGAAGCAAAGAAAATGTAGTGTTAATACACAACGTACTCCGCTTTCCGCCATTTTTCAGGATTTGTTTTTTTGACGAACTATTTAAATTATATTTTTTGTGACATCTATTGATTTAGCATTTTATTTAGAAACTTTCTTCCTGTAATATGTATTGTATAATATAATATATTAATAACTTTTTCCTGTAATACGCCACTGTAAATGACAAGTGGAGAAAAAAGCTAATATCGCGAAGCTTTTTAGGACGATGGATGGAAACCAAGTGTCATAATTAATATTTCTTTATATCAAATTACTTTGCTTATTTTTTTTGAAACCAAGAAAATACGGAGCCAATAGAAATCAAAAAAAAAACAGAATAAAGAAGCTACAGATAAAGAACAATAAAACAACAAATTAGACGTGCATATTTTTTTGTATAACGCTATACACTTATTGATGACTTTGAAATAAATAATTTATTCAGGGGGAACCTAAATTTATGACATTGCGTACCCCATTTTTCGTCGAATCCTAAAGGCATTGCGTATTGAGTGGCGAAACTAACCGTTGCGCTTTTCCTCGACACCAGAGCAAAGAAATTAAAATATATTTATTTTAATAAATATTTCATTTCCTCGAGTGGAGAGCGCATCCACAACCAGTCGCGTTGACAGTCACACACATGTGCCCTACACCACGACTGGCTTTTAATAAATAATTCCATATACGACATATCCGGTAAATAGCCCAAGTATAAGTCAGAGGGACCCTGACTATAATATGATAGAAGAGTTAAAAGTTTATATGGCAGATTTAATTCGAAACAGCATGGAAAGCGTCAGAAAGGCCATAAGTGATCTTACTAGCACCATACGAGATCAGAAAAATTAGAGTCGAGAGTTTTACTACTTGAAAATAAAAAGGAGCAACCGTGTGATATCGCTGCTCTCGAAAGTGCTATAGAACAGCTTAAAATTTTCTGATCGGGATATTTCTGATCAAGATCAGCGTATGTTATTGAACGACGTCGAAGTAGCAGGGTGCCCGGAAACGCCAACGGAGAATTGCGTTCACCTCATCCTCTCCATTGCAAAAAAAATCGGCATAGATCTAAATGAAAAAGATATGGTCAGTGCGCATCGGGCTGGTCCGGATAGGTCGACCAGTGTAACTTCGGTATCTAGCCACGGGCGCGCGCGGCCACGCCCACTAGTAGTCGTACGTCTCGCTCGCAGAGCTCTGTGAGATGCAATGCTGCGTGCGGCTCGCGTGCGACGGAATCTGACGACGGAGGGCTTAAACTTACCTGGACAGACAAACTCTATATATATAAAAGAACGATTCACGAAACACAACAGGCTCATATTTTATAAAGCGCGTTCTTTGGCTCGCGAGCATCAATACAAATATATATGGACTAGAGATGGAAAGATTTTTGTATGTCAGGCTCAGGGGAAGTCAAGACATCACTTGCGCACAGAAGAGGATGTTCATAGGGTTTTTGGCAAAAATCGTGTTGAGTCGTGAAGTTGACCTAGATTAATTCTTTGTTATTATAAAATCTTTATTTCTTTATACTCATTGTGCTTATATATGTAGATTAATTATATTGGAGTATGATACTATTCCGTTCATTACATCAACTGATATAATTCAAGTATACCTTACATTTACACAAACACACCGCATACATAAATCTAAGCTATTTCAATATTTAAAAAAAAAAAAAATATTTAATACGTCCATATATACAAGTGTTCAAATTTTCTAAACGACGCTTTATTTCTTTATTGCTGGACTATTTTTACCCAATTTTATAAATATAATTCTATAAATGACTAAGGACAGAAAATACTTTTTGCGGCAAGAATCTGCAATGACTTACCATAAGGCTTAAAATAAGTGCAGCTTTTTTAAAAAATAGATATAAAAGCGCATTACAAAAACGACAACTTGACGCAGAGAAATATAACATACCTTTTAAAAAAAACTGAAATATTCTTTTTAGTCCTCATATCTATACTAATATAATAAAGCGGAAGAGTTTGTTTGTTTGTTTATCTAGATTGAAATTATAGTTTACTGTATAACATTCTAATAAATAATTAAAGAGATGTCACTGATTCGAAATGACCTAGCCTTCGGGCGGCATAGTATGATCTACGCGAATGGGCAGAATTTTTTATACATTTACGAAATATTGTTAATTTTTATGTAATTATTTGCTGTTTATAATTAGTTTAAATTACACTTTGGTTCTCTACTTCTTTTCTTGGCGTGGTCTAAAGTTTGGTTCTGCGCGACATTGCCCGCTACTTTTTATTTATTATTTATCTATACTATTGAAAATACATTTATATTGAAACACATTTATATTGAAAACTTACGAACGAAAGTTATTTCATTAACTATACTAATATAGTGCTAGTATACTATTTAATTAATAATAGATTTTAGTAACGCATTTAGTTCTCTAGATCACGATATTCTTATTGCTCTTTTATCTAATGCTAATGTCTCAGATTCAGCTTTAGAATGGTTTTAGTCCTATCTTCAGGGACGTCAACAATCGGTTCGGGTAGGTCAGACTAGTTCTGACTGGCACGATATGAATGTTGGCGTGCCTCAAGGCGGTATTCTTTCACTATTTATCAATTCTATTACGTCCCTTATAACTTCTCGATACCATCTTTACGCAGATGACTTGCAGCTTTATGTACATACACGTGGATAATATTGTAGATACTATTTGCACCTTAAACACTAACCTTCGGCAAATATCGTTATGGGCTGCTAATTATGGCGTTGAAGTTAACCCTGATAAATGTCAGGCAATTATTATAGGTAGCTCGCGTCAACTGGCCAAACTCGACTACAACTCTCTACCTAAGCTTGCGTACCAAGGTACTGTTATAAAGTTTTCCAAAACTATTAAGGACTTAGGTATTATTATCGATGACAAATTGTGTTGGGACGTATATGTTTCTGATATTTCTCGCAGAATCTATGCTTCCTTGCATTCAATGATGCGACTGAAAAACTTTTTGCTAGTGCAAGCCAAAATCCAACTAGTTAACACGCTGTTACTTCCTATTATTGATTATGATGATGCTTGCTGCCTGGATATAAATAACGATCTATTAAACAAACTTGAAAGGCTGTTAAACACGTGCATACGTTTTATTTATAACCTGCGCAAGTATGACCATATTTCACCTAGTAGGAAGCAGCTTGGATGGCTCACAGTAGCTGGACGTAGAAAGACCAGGTTGCTCTGTCTACTTTATTCCATTCTGTTCAATCCTAACTCTCCCTCATACCTTTCTTCTGATTTCTCTTTCCTTTCTTCCTTTCATGATAAATCTCTACGATCACAAACTTATCTTGCACTTTCCATCCCAACTCACAAGTCTGATTTCATGTCCGACTCGTTTGTGGTCACTGGAATCAGACTTTGGAACAATTTACCCGAGTCTATTAGGAGAGCTCCCTCCCGGGAGTCATTTAAACGTCAAGTCAAACAATTATTCTTGTAAATTGATAGTAATTTTATTTATACATATGTATATATTAAATATTTATACAGTTTTAGTATATTTTAATTATATATTTATAAACATATATACTATTTGTGTAGTTTATTTTATTATAGTTTATATATTTGTGTATGTGTATTGTAAGTTATTGTATTTTGCGTATATGATATTGTATTGTATTTTTTTTATTCGCACAGTTAACTATTAATTTAAATGATCGAGCACACCTACACAATTATCTCCCACACAACAAGGTTGGCTGGTAGAGAATGCTTTTTAACGTTAAGCCCGCCTTTTGTACATGTATTTTTTATTTCTAAAAATGTGTGCAATAAATAATAAATAAATAAATACATATATAAAAGCCGAAAATAATATATTTGTTTAAAATAAATTATGTTTGTTTAAACTCTAAGATCTCTGGATCTACTGGTCCGATTTACTTACTATTGTTTGAAAGCTACGTTTTTCAGAAGTGATATAGGCTATGTAATATTATGGTGTACGTATTAGTTAGCCTTAAATAACGAAATAACTATAATAATGAACGCCATCGAATTGGTTTAAGCGCGCGCGCTGCAAATATAGTAAAATATATGTCAGTACATTGTATGGAAGAATTGTTCTATTTTATTAGTTCTAAAAAAAAGACCGTGATACGGTATATCTATCTCTCATAAATAAGTCACAATAAGATATTTTGTGATAAAAAAATAATTGAAAATTGCAAGGTGATATTTCAGCGTTTTTTATTTGATAAAGATATTGAAACTTAGGAGCGAAAGTTATTCCATCAAGGATTTTTTATAAAGAAATACAATAAAAAAGACGTATACTTTTTGAATTGAATATAAATTTTAAATAATTCAACGCTCCGTTTACGGCCGCAAGTATAGGCATGAGTTCAGCGGGGCACGCCCTTGCCGCCGATATCGTCCTCACAAGCAGCCATGTTAGTGCTTGCACTTTCTCAAAATTATTGAATGTATAAATTATATTAATATTAATTATATAATTTATATTGATTATCCTATGGAAAATGCCGGATATTAAAACAATTATAAGTGGTATGCGAGCGAAGCCGCGAATGGGCTGCTAGTTTTAAATATATGTATATGATTAAAATTGAAAACTTATTTATTTATTTGTAAACCTAAAGCTAATATATATATGTACAAAAATAGGCGCACGCATGCACACATACACGCACACAAACAATACACACACAATACACACACATAATACACACGCACACGCACACACACACATATGAACGTGTATTTTTTTCTTTTTTGTTTAGTTTATTTTATTATTACTATTGCAAAAAATTTTTAATAGCTTAAATATAATAACAATTAATTATTATATATGTTTATATATATTTTATAAATATATATATTTTTTAAGAGTACGATGGAGAACATTTCCATAACCACACCACACCACAACCATAACCAGATAACCACATTTCGTTTATTATAATTATCATTTAGAATTGGGACACCCTAGTTATATACCTTAAGTACCCGAGAGGACTCGAGCCCAAAGTTTACTAATCTTCGAGAGAATGTGTACAGCAAAGATTCATTGCGCGTATGATTCCGTTGATCATCCCAAATTGGTTGATTGTTCTAGCGTAACTTATATTGTAGGTAATATATATCAGTTGAGGCCGTCGTGGCGCAGTACCACAAGGGTGTGGCTGTAACGCGACGGTTGTGGGTTCGATCCCCACTCGAGGAAATGAAATATTTATTTAAATTTATATTTCCATTTTTTTGCTCAAGTGTCGAGGCAAAGAGCGGCGTTGAGTTCCGCCACTCAATGCCTCCAAAATTCGGCGGAAAGTGGCGAACGGAGTGTCTTAACTCTACGTACCCTCTGCCTACCCTGATGTGTGCTGTATACAGCGTGAAACTGATTTAATTACATATATATATATATATATATATATATATATATATATATATATATATATATATCAGCATATTGGTATTTATATGTACGTGTATATTTTTCAATTTATTTATATTTCAAATAGGTGTTTCTCTGATATTTTATTGTATTTTTAGTTGATTTTCATTCCATATAGCACGGTAGATACTTTAGGGCACTTCCGAGGGCACTTAGTGTTGAGAGATATTCCGTTTCTAACGCAACGCTCAATTTTGTTAACTTTACTTGTTGAGTGACGAAATTAAAAAAGGAATGAAAAAGAACCGAGTATTATCACACTCCCTAATGAGAATTGATCTCACAACCATAGCGCTTAAAGTTAGACCATTGCTCTACGAAGGCCTGATATATTTTTTTATAATATCATGTGTCCTGTAATACACTATTTACATCTTTCCTTTCTCTCTTCTACAGAAAAAAAGAAAGCTTAAACAAATTCTCGCCACAAGAACCCATCCCGTCTTGACTATGCCGCTCTTTAAAACAAACGCATAAAAATGACAAAGCAACTGCAATATAGGAAAACGAAAATCTTACTACATTGTAAAGATTAATATCACGTTATTATAGTGGAAGCTCTTTAGAAAATTCCGGTGGTAAAATATTTTTCAGAATAAATGTGCTGTGAAGGTCGTCGTTGTAGCGTAGCACATTGCGTCGATAAACGTGACAGTTGTGACTTCGATTACCTTTCGTAAGAATGATTTTTTTTTCATGTCCAAGGTCCAATGGACCTTGTCTTGCTACCGTAGTGAGGATATGGACATGTGATGTTGTGTTTCACCATTTAACACGTCACCTTACCATGCTAAATGTGGAATACAGTGTGAAAATAAAAAAAAGCATACAAAATTAAATATATTTTATAATAGTACCCTTGAAACGCAGGTTCAAAACCCGCACGCTCAAATATTTGTACGATTCTAAACTCTTTTTTTTTATAAATGTTTAAAACACGCAACTCTTGTTTCTGCTCTCAAAATATACGAGTATTACATACATTATACAAAATACAAACCATACAATAACTTTTTCCATACGAATTCCACATAATATTTTTCTGAAGAAACCGTTTAAGCGATAAGGCCGCTTTGCTTAACATTTTCTTCTTTTCATATTATGTAACTCTTTTAATATATATGTTTATTCTACTGCGATAGTGCAATAAAACTTATTTTTATTTGTATAATACACATTTATATGAAAATGCTAAAAACATTATTGGATATGTCTAACATTTAAATGTACGTTAATCCATATGTAAAATCCTATAAATATTTACAATAATACATACATAAAAAACTTATTGTCAAAGTAAACAGGTGTGTACTAAAAAATGTATATACACGGTATATGATACGTCAGCCGTCGTCGTGACGCAGTGGAAAAGCGTCTATTTGCTAATGCGACTGTTTAGTTCGATTCCCATTAATTTCCTTCCTTGCACATTTTTCTCGCTCTAGTAAAGATAAAGCGCAGAGTTGAGTTCCGCTACACAAAACGCAGTGACGAAAATAGAGAGCGATGTCATAGAGCATGAAGAATAGAATCACGTATCTTAACACAACTAAGGATTAACTAGCTATAAGTAGTAAACGATATTTTTTTAAATATAATCTTCTCCTAGTGAGATTCGAAAGCACAATTCGATCCTTACAATAAAATATGTATCAATTTAGCTACGTTAAAAAATCAATGAAAATACACTCCTTCCTCCACGCATGTTTAGTGTCGAATATGCAACTATACTAAGAAATGTTATTAATTCATTTTCCCGATAGCGGCTTGAACCAACAACCACTGCGTTCACTATCCCACTGAGCCTCGATGGTCAAAGTATTCATTGTAATGGTTCAAATGCCCCAAACCCGTTGGACATTAGCTCTGGTGGCTCTGGACAAAATTAAAACGTCAAGACTCAAGACCTCTCCAGGACACGTGATGAATGAATTTCTGTGAATTCAATTATAGAGTCGATTAGCTTTTTTGTTCAGTTGGGACACCTGTCATCGTGATCGACGACGCTGGTTCTGAATACTCCGTCTTTAGTTGGGTATATATGTTTCCTTTTTTTTAGCTTCACGTTTCTCTTGAACAGCGAACGAAGTTTATATTAAAAACATTCCCTCAATTAGGATTGAACCCACAACTATCGTGTGTTCACTACGTCACTGCGGTACAATGGCGCTGGATTTGATTCAATGATTTCCGGTACAATATACCCGCGAGCATTGTTCGTTTGATTTTTACTGTTGTTAGCTATATGTTTCGATATTTTATTAAATAAATTATTTCGTCACTACGAAAAAAGGCGAGAATACCTTACACATACGTGGTACAATCGAATATCTTCATATCTTCTATTTTACAAGCTTTTATTTAATTTGGCGTGTTAGTATGTGTGTTAGTACATGTGATATCTTGGAAGCTTAATTGGATCAAAATCATATACTTCGCAGTGTCCGATTGAGCTTAAATTTATGATTTTTTTTATATCGTATTATGACTTCGGTTCTGAAGACAATGACGTTATATATTATATATATATTATAGTAAATATTATTGTCAATTCAAAATGGCCGCCGCAACAAAATGGCGGATTACAAATTTTTGTACAGTGCATTTAATTTGGATACCAAATGAAAGGGCTTGATTTGTAAAATACAATTCACTATTAAAAAAAAAGTTTAAAAAAATATATTAACTAAAATAAAGATGTTTTTAAATAGGTTTATTTCTGTGTATTATTTTTATTTTTTATTTTTTTTTAGCTTCACGCTGTATCCCGCACACAGCAGGGTAGGCAGAGGGAACCTAGTGTTAAGACACTCCTTTCCCCACTTTCTGCCGAATTTTGGAGGCCTGACGTGTTGAGTGGCAGAACTCAACGCCGCGCTTTGCCTCGACACCAGAGCGAAGAAATGGAAATATACATCTCCTCGAGTGGGGATCGAACCCACAACCAGTCGATTTTACAATCACAATTTGTGCCACTGCGCCACGACTGGCCTCTATTATTTTATTTAAGTTATTATTTTTAGTTTCAGCTGTTATAATTATATTATAACTTTATATAAAATAAAAGTAACATTTCTGAAGGCAATCAAAACCAATTATTAAGACAGAATGCTATATTTGATTTAAACTCTCAAGATTGGGTTAGCTCTGGCTGTGATAGCGTAACTACGTATGTAGATTCTAGTATGTATATCAAAGGGCGTCGTTCCTTATAATCTGCAACCACGACACAAGGGCGGTGTTTCGCACTCGTGGGCAATGGTATCTAACTCCATAGATATAAAGAAGAATAATTAATGTTATATTCTTTAAAAATAGTTAAAAAAAAATGAATATTTAGATTAACCTAAACTAGAACAGTGGTGGCGCATGGCTGTAAACGCTACAGGTTGTGGGTTCGATTGCCACTCGAGGAAATGACTTTTAGAAAAAGTAATATTTTCATTTCTTCGCTCCGGTGTCGAGGCAAAGGGCGGCGTTGAGTTCCAACACTCACCGTGCAAGGCCTTCTAGTTCGACGGAAAGTGAGGAACGGAGTATTGGAATACTGGACTCTCTCTGCCTGCCCTGATACATACTTAATACAGCGGAAAACTCAAAAAAAAAACATAAACTATGATGAGTTAAAATCCAACAGTTCCATTATAAGCAATCTAGTACTAAAACTGAAAAAAATATATAGTACGTAGTAACTGAAAACTACCAATGCTTGTTTTCCATCACAAAAAAAACTTACTATGGATTAAAAAAATATAATTAATCATTGTTTTATCGCTATGCAACGCTCGGTGGGAGGTCACCTTTATCAATGAGAGCGGCTGGTGGCTGAATAGCAAAAGTTTTAAGTGCCTTTCTATTGAATCGCCCTAATTATAATGGGATTAGTGTTCGTACAGAAAAGTCGTTGAGATTTTTTTTTGTACTAAAAACATATACAATACAAAAAAAAATATGCTATACTCGTATGTATACGAGTACGTGCTTTGTAAAGTGAAAACAAATATCGTGATTTATAATTCATTGTGTAAGGGCTGTGTAGAGTAAACCTAGATTTTCTGTTTTCAGTATTTTTTTGGATTCCGTACCTTAAAAGGTAAAAATGGAACCTTTTTACTATGATTTTGTCGTGTGCCTGTTCGTCTGTCAAGACCATTTATCTCGGGATCGCGTGGCTAAAATAAAATATTTGATTCGTAATCTCTTGAAGCAGCGAAAATATTAAGATTCTAACGCAGTAACTAACTTAATCTTAACGCAGTGGAAAAATATGAGTTTTTAGGCATTGTTTTTGGTGCACTTTGTATGAAATTCATCGCGTAATCAAGACTGAGGAAACAATTTTTTTAATTTTTTTATTATCATTATCTATATATTAGTTAGGTTTATTAGGTTTTGAAATTAGGGCTCAGCTTCAAAATACGGCGCCCAGGTACACGCTGTAAAGTATTTTACTTTCAAGTATGGAAGTATCTACTTAAGTCGCGAGGACAGCAGGACTAAGGGCTCGTGCCGAGAGTGGGTTACCGAGTACCGAGTCCGCCCGAACACGACCGAAATACGAAACACTTGCCATCCGATTGGTTACAGGGCTCGTCATTCAAATTAAATGTCATATATATTTTTTTTATCAGCTTCACGCTGTATCTCGCACACAGTGGGTAGGCAGAGGGAACCTAGTGTTAAGACACTCCGTTTCCTATTTTCTGCTGAATTCTGGAGGCATTAGGTCATATACGTAACATACTCGTATTAAAGTACAAAATTGCTTTACTATTATATTATGTATTCAATTTTTTTATATTATTGTAAAAACAAAAGATACACTATATTGCTTATATTTTATGATTAATATGTAAATATATTGTTGTTATTTATTTCGAACTTCTAACAAAAACAAAAAAAAACCATGTATGAATAGAATTAATTATTCTTTCAACTACGTCTGTTATATATTCTAATAAAATTTTGTATCTATTAGCCAACAGTTCTGAGCCTTTAATTCAAAAGAA
>DWLH01001565.1:0-12564 GCA_018249795.1 Heliconius telesiphe telesiphe | reverse complement strand
AGCGGGACTCGAACCCGCGCCTCCTGGAAACCGACCAGGCGCTTTGACCACTTAGCCATACGTTCTCGCCAAGCTACGTCGAAATTCTTATACGCTTGTTACAACTTATTTATGTTGTTAGCATCTCGAATTACTAAGAATTATCGTTTGGCAAGAGAGAATACTATTTTTTTTTTTTTTTTTTTTTATATTTTTTTAACATTTTTAAAGTGTTAATCCACACTTAGGAAAGATAAATACTTATTTAGAAAACGTAAAAAATTTGAACGTAGCGGGACTCGAACCCGCGCCTCCTAGAAACAGTTAACACTTTAAAAATGTTTAAAAAATAAAAAAAGGCCTAGCAACCTCGGTGACCCAGGGCATAATGGACGCGGTGCGGGCGAAGACTTTTCGCCTAAACAAAGACGAGGTGGCAGCGATCGGCGCACACACCGAAAGGTTAAGTGCCGTTATTGCCCATATGGCGGTGCGGCTGGCCGCCGCGGAGGCTAAACTCTCAGTGCAGCCTCTAGCGGTGGTTCCGACTGCGCAGCCAAAGGGTAACACATATGCGAACATGCTGAAACTGCCTCAGCACAGGGAACCCATCGAGATGGGTGAGCGGGTGGAAGGTCCAGTGTTAGCGGTGTACCCGGCAGCTGATAAGACTGGAGAAATTAAGTCGGCGGAAGAGACGAAGGCCGAGCTTAAAAAGGCAATTGACCCGGCAAAACTGTTCGTGCAGGTTAGTCGGGTCCGGAAAGTGGGCAATGCTGGAGTGGTGGTCCAGACCACTAATGAAGCTGCTGCAAGCAGGCTCAGAGAGGCAATGCCGCCGAGCCTGAGAGTTGCGGAGCCGAGGAGGAGGCAACCACTACTCTGCTTCAACAGACTAGATGGCAACCCGAGCTTCGACGACGTTTTGGTGGCCCTGCACGATCAGAACTATAGGGAGGACAGTGCATGGCCGCTATCGAGGATCAAAAGCGAAGCCAAAGGCGCTTTCAAAAAGAACCGTGCACGCGGGGCTGCCACTGCGGTGATCTTTGCATGCTCTGCAGCGCTAAGGGAGTCACTATTGCAGAAGAGTCGAATCTTCATCGGCTGGCAGGCTGTTGAAGTCACAGACTATATAATGGTTACGTGCTGCAACGAATGCCAGCAGTATGGGCACCCAGAGAGGTTCTGTAGGTCGAAGGAAGAAGTCTGTGGTCGCTGCGGAAACACTGGGCACAAGACCGAGGCATGCAAATCGGAATCAACATGCTGCGCCACATGCAAGCGATTTGGAAAGAAAGGTGGTGAATCGCACAGGACAGCATCGAAAGATTGCCCAGCGAGGATGTTCGCAGAGAAAAGGAGCGTGGAAATGACACACTATGGATAAGCCGTCCAGTATAAGCGTTGGGCAGCTGAACTTACAAGGATCAGCAACGGCTACACAGGAGTTACCCATAATATGCAGGACGCTGGAGTTGGATCTCGTACTAGTCCAGGAGCAATATTGCCAGACCAGGACTCTTCAGCACGGACCCACCTCTAAGGCAGGCATTATGGTGAACAACTAGCGATTGGCAGTTCTTAGACCTTCTTAGATCATCTCTTCTGAGTATTTACATAATATCTATGTACTGTCAGTACTCACACGATATTGCGGTACACCTACAGCACTTGACCTATGTACTGGATAAGCTGACTGGACAGAAAGTGTTAGTGAGCATGGACAGAAACGCCCACTCACCACTGTGGCACTGCGAAACCAGACAATATGTGGGAAGAGGACCGGATACTGAGTACAGAAAGACGCAGATGGAAAGTTTTATACTGGGAAGAGGTCTTACGATCCATAACGTGGAAGGTCAGCCTCCAACATTTTCAGGAGCGAACGGCTACTCTAATGTCGACTTGACGCTAACCAATAGAGGAGTCAAAGTGTCACAGTGGCAGGTACACGAAGGAGCAAGTGTCAGCGATCACCAGCTTATTACTTTTGTGGTCAACGTAATTGGAGCGCCAGACTCGGTGCACCATGGCGAACAACATATGCGATTTCGCGATCATGGTGTTAACTGGGAGCGCTTTCGTGGTGTGCTTCATCATAGAATGGGCCAACTATCGACGCGTAAGCCAGCAGCCAACATATGTGAGGATTACAGCCGTATCCTCACTCGCACAGCTCAAGATTGCCTGGGCACTCGGCAGGAAACTGGCAACCGTGGTTATGAATGGTGGACCCCAGAGCTGGATAGAATGCGCCGCTCAGTCGGGAAAGCGCGTCGGGACTGGCAGCAGTCACGTAAGAAGAAGAGCAGCCGTGAGCCAAAGTTGCATGATTCCCTACGTCGTGCCAGAATCCAGTACAAGGAAGCGATGAGGAATGCTGAGATAGCCTACTCTCGCGGAATAGCGTATCGTGCCTCCTCGGGCAGAATACGTCCTCCCTCCAACGTCATGCATGGTATACGCTTACTGGAGGAATGCATTACCACCACAGCAAAGGCAACAATGACCGGTCTGCTGTCGACGCTGTTCCCGGATGATGACCCCAGTAAAGACACCCCGTATCATAGAGCGGTGAGAATAGCTGCAGCATGCTCTCCCAGTGGGAGAAACTCAGAATTACCAAGTCTGAAAAGTCTTGAGCAAATTATTAAGGACCTACCAAATACTGCGCCCGGTCTAGACGGAATCACTGCAAAGATTATCAAACACGCATGGAGAGCCAGTGGAGCGGAGATGCTCCTAATGTACTCTGCGTGTTTGGATGAAGGCATATTTCCAGACGTCTGGAAAGAAGGAAAGCTCCTGGTCCTGCCAAAGGGCAACGATCGACCGCTCTCGGATCCAAAAGCGTATAGGCCAATTACCCTTCTGCCTATCCTGGGTAAGATATTGGAACGCCTAATTATATCTTGCGCTCCAAGCTTGCAGGGCAACATTTCTTTCTCGCAGCATGGTTTCGCTCGTGGAAAGTCTACGGTCACCGCATTGCATGCAGTTCTTGACCGAGTTGCGAGTACCGAGCAGAACTATGTCCAGCTGATTCTCTTAGACATCTCAGGGGCTTTCGACAACGCCTGGTGGCCTATGATCCTGACGAAAGCCAAACAGGGGGGTATCCCGCCAAATATCTACAAGATTTTGGTGAGCTACTTCAATGGGCGGCGAGTCGGGTTATTTGTGGGACACCAGGTAGTGTGGAAACGCTCCACCATGGGATGCCCTCAAGGATCTGTCCTTGGTCCAACCCTCTGGAATGTCCTGCTCGATGACATCCTGCGGCTACCTATGCCCGAAGGGGTCAGTATGGTGGCTTACGCAGACGATGTCACGATCGTCATTGAGGCACCGAGTCGAGCGGCTATTGAGCAGAAAGCTCGGATGACGCTTACCGCGGTATCTGAGTGGGGGGCACGCAACCGTCTCAGGTTCTCTGCTGAAAAATCGCAGACACTTACAATGAAAGGCAAATTCAAGAGACCTCCTACGATTAGACTGGACGGCGCCTCGGTGACGCACGTGAATCATGCCAGGTTGTTAGGGGTGTGCATAGACGATGCTAGCTCCTATGTGCAGCATGCGAATTTTGCCGGTCTCAGGGCTGTGAAGTGCTTCGGGAAGGTGTCGAGAATATCGGCATCGACCTGGGGAGTCAGGTACAGAGCCCTTAGGATCCTGTACGTAGGTACCTATGTGGCCACTCTTACCTACGCTGCGGCCGTATGGTGGCGACGCTCGTCACATTATGCAGTGCGGAGCGCTTTGCTCCGTACACAGCGCCCGGCCCTGGTATTGCTCACGAAGGCTTACAGATCTGTCAGTACCGCAGCGTTACCTGTGCTAGCGGCAACTCTCCCTGCTGATCTGGAAGTCGTTCGCGCAGGACGAGTCGCGCAGGAATGTCCGGGATTGGACACAAGTGAGGAGCGCAACTCGCGGAAAGGTTTAATTGCAAGGGAGATCTTTGCTCAGTGGCAGGACAGGTGGAGCTCGAGCGCGGATGGGAGAGAGCTGCATGCTTTCTTCCCTCGGATCACTGATAGGATGTCCTATGTGTGGGTAGAACCGGACTACGTTGTTTCGCAGATATTGACTGGCCATGGATGCTTCAGGTTCCGTCTTCATAAAATGCGGCTATGCGAGTCGGCCGAGTGCTTCTGCGGGCATGAGGCGGAAACTCGAGACCACGTACTGTGGGAATGTAGTTTATACGCGGAGGAGCGCTATGAGATGCTGACTGACTGGTTTAGGGTTGAGTCTGGTCCAGTCTATCACGGCGACCTGGTGGCAAGCGCGGAAGGATTCAGGCGATTGCGAGTGTTTACGCACAAATGACACCGCAAGAGAAAAGAGTATGAACTGTGATCCAAGTCTGCTCGGACGCGAAGGGATGGCTGTGTGTCGTCAAGCCCCAGAATGGGGAGAGTTGACAAGCAAGGGACAGGAAATAGATTTGTAGGAGTCAAGAATCCGCACTGGGAAAGAGCTACGTCGAGAGACAAACGCAAGTACCGTGTGGACTCCAAAGTTTCGGTCCGTATGCCCAAAGGGCGGGTAGGACCATGGGTGGTTGGTGGGTTGTCCCTATCTACTTCGTCGCCGACTGTCGGAGGTGATGGACGTGTGCGCGCGGCTCCGCTTTCTTGTTTGGTTTTTCGCGAGTTTTCTCGGATTTCCGGACCTGAGAGCTTTCCCTAGTGCATTTCCCTGTTAATTGATATATCAATACATGTACTACGAAAGACGTACGTACGTACGTACGTACGTACGTTTAGAGAGTTTACAAGTCATTTGGTGATAGTGACACGTGGTTTTGTGGTGTATTTGTGCTGTGGATTGTGCGGAGGCGTATTTTTGGGGCATCCGCCCACGCAGGCAAGTACGCGGCGTGTACGCAACTTTCTCTGTAAGGAGAAAGCGGTCCAGAACCAGGTTAGTGTCGTTTCAAGATAATTTTTAAGGTTATGCTAACCATGTGCACAAATATGACAATGATGGCATGTGCTGTGTCATCGACAGTATTGACAGCTGTCAAAGCTGTCTAGTGACAACTGACATAGGTGTTTGTGGTCAGTCTGTGGCGTGACAAGTGGGACTTTTTAACAATTGTGACAGCTGACACCCGTAGTCAGTCTGTGGTGCCAGGGTTGCCAGCACCCCCCCCCCGTCTTCAAATCAAATACTCTATCATTGGTGGCAGTGTTGCCAGTGTCATTAATAACCCATATATATTATTCTCTGTGTTACCATTACATGAGTGTTGATATCCTAAGAGGTAACTAGCAGAAGAACATGGAGCGGGAGAGAGGCGAAGAGGACAGTGAGGCGAAAGTGCTGAGCGAGATCGAAGAGGAGGAAAGGCTCCTACGTGAAAGAGGCATCGCGTCGCCATTCTCGAGAGGTGGAATAAGGCGTACGCCCCCGAAGGGGTTCAGCACTCCGGTGGGTGCGCCAGTAGGCCACTCCCCAACGACGTCATTGGTTAATCCGGGCCGAGCCAAGTCATGGCGGTCGCAAGATCAGGCCACGCCCATGTCTCGGATTTGCCAATCGGGTGAGCCTATCGTGCAGATGCAGACGGACCAGCCCCCGCCAACAACAGGAAGGCTGGACAAGAGGCCACTGACTTCGCCAGATCAGGTGCAGCAGGAACAGGCGAAGAGACGACAGCTTGCGATCGAGAACGAGAAGATTGCGATCCGCTAACGGAGGCGCCACTGGAGTCGGTGCTGGGCACGGCAACCCTCCATACTCGGGGCATTATGGACGCCGTAAGGTCGAAGACGTCCAAGCTTAACAAGGTCGAGATAGCTAATATTAGAGCCAACACGAAGCGACTTACTGCCATCGTTGGGCTCCTCGTAGTCAGGGCTGCGGCAGCGGAAAGGAAGCTAGAGGAGCTGCGCAGAACCGTGCCATCAGCCAATGCTGGCGCTTCCACTCCACAGGTGGTGCAAGCGACTTACGCCAACACGTTGAAGCTGGGGAAGAGCCAAGAGGCCAGAGCGGTACCGGTTCGTCAGGGTCCATCGGTGGCGGTGTACCCAGCCGAAGACCAAAGGAAGAAGCTTAAAACGGCAGCGGACACCAAGCTGGTACTAAAGACAGCTGTGCAGCCAGCAAAGATTGGTATAACAATCAGTAGTATCCGACCGTGCGGCAATGGGGGGGTAATAGTGCAAACCGGGTCGGCCAAAGCGGCGGAGGCACTAAAAAGGGCTATCCCTCCTACACTGCGCACAATGGAGCCGAAGGATCGATTGCCGCTCATCTCCCTCTTCGGGGCTGAACAGACGGAGAACTTCGAGGAAATCATTGAGAATTTGTATGAGCAGAATCTGGAGGAGTCCGAATGGACACTGCCATCCCTGCAAAAGGAGCTAAAGCCCCTATTCAGGAGGCAAAGAGCGGGGAATTGGTGCGTGTGGATATGCCAAGCGTCTGCGCCGCTACGCAAGCATCTGGTCAATATCGGTCGGCTTTACGTCAGGTGGAAGGTAGTAGAGGTCACTGACTATGTTGGAGTAACATGCTGCCGAAAGTGCCAACAGTTTGGCCACCCTGAAAAATACTGCAGGTCCAAGTCGATGACCTGCGGGCGATGTGATGAGGAGGGGCACAAAAAGGACGAATGCAAAGCCGAGCATACCTGCTGCGCAACATGCAAGAGATTCAACAGGAAGGACGTGGGCAGCCATGTCACCAACGCCAGGGAATGCCCAGCACGACGCCACGCCGAGGACAGGGAGTTACAGAGGATAAATTATGGGTAAAGCTGGCATCATAAGAATCGGGCAGCTGAACTTGCAGGGCTCGGCAGCAGCGACTCTGGAGCTGCCCGCCATCGTCGGGGAGCACGCCCTTGACATGGTGCTACTACAGGAGCCCTACACTCGGAACATAGCCACGAGGACCGGAACAATGTTGCTGCCAACGGATGTCAGCAGCAAGGCAGCTATTTATATAGCAAACACAACGGTCGCCTGCTGTCTCGTTGCCCACGCACTGTGCCGTTGCCCACTTTGGCCTTGACCCACCGTCATCATCATTTTATGCCGTGAGTGCGTATTTTCAATACTCCCACGACATTGGCCCGCACCTGCAGCACCTTGCGCAGGTGTTACAAGCGCTTCGTGGACGTAGAGTCATCATTGGGGTAGACTCCAATACGCACTCACCTATGTGGCACTCACTCCCCCGGCATTACATCGGTCGGGGATGTACGACTACCAGCCGTAAAGAGGACCTGGAGTCATTCATCGTGGGTAGAGGCTTGCGCGTGGAGAACGTCACAGGAGAGCCACCCACTTTCTCCACGATAAACGGCGATTCAAATATCGACGTCACACTTACGTCGGGGGGCCTGCGACTACATGACTGGCGGGTAATACCAGAGGCCAGCTCGAGCGACCATCAGCTCATAACGTTCTCCACTCACGGCAGGGCGACGGGCACACCGACGAATGTATCGGACCAACTGAGTGCGTTAAGAGGTGAGGTTAAGAAAATCATGGCAGTCGTTTAGGAAGAGAGGGGTTGAGGCCATGGAAGTGATTGCAAGATCGAGATTCTATTCTCACCGCACGAAGTATAAGTGCGCGATGATGGGGGCGCAGATGGACTTTTTCCGTGAGCTTGCTAACACAGGCAACCACGATCCGTGGGGACTAGCCTATAGAGCCGCTTGCGGGAGGCTGAGACCTCCCCCAAATGTCATTTACGGCATCAACCTCGCGGAGGGACATGCGTGTGACACAGAGTCTGCCATGCACAATATGGTGCGGTCACTTTGCCCTGACGATAATGCGTCCACGGAAACGATTCACCATCGTCAGGTCCGTTTGTTGGCAGCCTGTGCACCCGCTGGTGCTGACGCGCCCCCACCCTCGTGCAAAGATCTGGAGAGGATAGTTAAGGAGCTTCCTAACACAGCGCCGGGTATCGATGGATCACCGCCCGCATTGTAAAGAATGTGTGGCTCGCAGCTAGCTCCGAGCTAACGCGTATTTTTGGATTATGTGTGGAGGAGGGTACTTTCCCTGAGGTGTGGAAGGACGGTAGGCTGATTGTTCTGCCGAAAGGCAACGGCAAGCCGCTTACCGATCCCAAGGCAAACCGCCCCATTACGCTTCTCTCCGTCCTGGGTGAAATCCTGGAACGGGTGATTCTCACGTGCGCGCCAGCGCTGACACGTGACATATCCGGCTGCCAGCATGGGTTCACTAGGGGTAAGTCAACGCTTACTGCCCTACGCTCCCTTCAGGAGGTAGTAGCTACTAGCAAGTGCAAATACGTGCAGGCCATCTTTTTGGACATTTCTGGAACCTTTGACAACGCATGGTGGCCTATGATCTTGCACAAGGCAAAATCCAGGGGATGTCCGCCGAACATCTACCGCCTGCTATCGAGTTACTTCCATAACAGGCGGGTGGGTCTTCGACTGGGAGATAGTGTGACGTGGAAGACTGCGACGATGGGCTGCCCGCAGGGCTCAGTCTTGGGACCCTCCCTGTGGAACCTCCTAATGGATGACTTGTTTCGACTGCCATACCCGGAAGGCGTGCATCTGATCGCGTACGCCGATGACGTTACGTTCCTCGTTGAGTCGAACACTAGGGCTGGCGTGGAGGCTTCCGCCTCTCACGCCGTTGCACTGGCCTCTGAGTGGGGACTAAGGAACCGCCTGGGCTTCTCTCCTTCGAAGTCGCATACCATGACTCTGAAGGGGAAGCTGCCCGGGCGGCCACCGGCCATTCGGCTCGGCGGAGAATCAGTCGGGAGCGTGGCGTCGGCCAGGGTACTCGGGGTGGTAGTCGACACAAGCCAATGCTTTCGCGAACACGCGCAATCCATTGGCGAGCGTGCCGCAGCTGCGTTCGGGAAGATGTCAAGAGTCTCGTCTTCCACGTGGGGTGTACGGTACAGGGCTCTTAAAGTCCTGTACCGAGGAACATACGTGGCTACGGTAACCTACGCTGCAGGGTGTTGGTGGCACCGTACGACCACGTACGTAGTTAGGAGTGCCTTAACTAGGACACAACGGCAGGCTTTGATCCTTCTAACCAAGGCGTACCGCTCGGTTAGCTCAGCGGCACTACCGGTGCTTGCTGGTGTTCTACCGGCGGACCTCGAGGTGAAACGTGCAGGCAGGATAGATGACATACGTCACCTATCGCGGGAGGAACTCAGGAAGGGGAAAAGAAAAATTTCGGAGGAGACTGTTGCCGAATGCCGTTTCCGGTGAGGCGGCTAACTTTGGGCGGTTCCGCGGTTTCGTGCATGGCTGGCACAAGAAAAGAAGGGAGCTAGAACTACAAGAAGAGCTTAGATAGAGTGGAGCAGGCGACGAAGTCGCGTGGCGTGGCGTTCTCCGCATTAGCGGCTAGATGTAGGCCGCCCTACTTGGTAGGGAGAGGGCCAGATCAGGGACTGGAACAGAAATATTTGTAAGGGAGTCAAGAGGTGGATCGGCTGACTTCTGTCAGCTGACACTTCCCATGTTTCGGACCATATAGCAAGATGCTGGTGGGTCCATGAGGTGGTGGTGGGTTTGTCCCTATCTACTCGTCTACTACTCGGCTACTTCATCGCCTACATTCGGAGGTGACGGACGTGTGCGCGCTGCTCCGCTTCGCTTGTTGCGGTTTTTCGTTGTTTTTCCTTGACCTTCCGAGCAAGTGGGCTTACCAGTGCATTTTCGTAAATCTACGTGTAATCAATACATGTACTGCAAAGTGATAGGGACACAATTTATAGTTTTAGAGTGTTTTTCGGTGCTTTGGTGACAGTGACACGTGGTGTTGTGATTGTGCTTTGTGTGGAGGCGTCCTTTTGGGGCATCCGCCCACGCAGGCCAGCGGCGCGGTGTTGCGCGCCTTTCCTCGTTAAGGTAAAAGGACCTAAACCAGGTTAGTGCATAGGCTAAGGCTAAAATCAGTTTTTGGTTATGTTGTGCACGTGGAAAGTGACATTAGCACGTGCATAGGGCTGGCTGTCATCTTAAGTCTTTGACAATTAATGATGGACATTAATTGTCAAAGACTTAAAGGGGCTTACCAGTGCATTTTCGTAAATCTACGTGTAATCAATACATGTACTGCAAAGTGATAGGGACACAATTTATAGTTTTAGAGTGTTTTTCGGTGCTTTGGTGACAGTGACACGTGGTGTTGTGATTGTGCTTTGTGTGGAGGCGTCCTTTTGGGGCATCCGCCCACGCAGGCCAGCGGCGCGGTGTTGCGCGCCTTTCCTCGTTAAGGTAAAAGGACCTAAACCAGGTTAGTGCATAGGCTAAGGCTAAAATCAGTTTTTGGTTATGTTGTGCACGTGGAAAGTGACATTAGCACGTGCATAGGGCTGGCTGTCATCTTAAGTCTTTGACAATTAATGATGGACATAATCTGTGGTAAGACAAGTCTTGCCACATAGTGATTTAATAGACTCTAGCAAAATTCTGACAATGACGTGCGTTTGTCAATTGACATTGGCACGTGTGTAGTGCGTCACCTGGTGACAGTTATAACTTTATCTGTGACATTGTCTGTGGTGAGACAAAGCCTTGCGATATAAGTGACAGCAGAGACTCTCGCTAATTTTTGACAGCGGTGACAGCTGTCACTTGAAGATGGCAGCTGTCAAGGGTCCAGATCCGCCAGCGCAATGGACCGGAAGAAGGAGGATGATCGCGAGTCGCGGGTATCACGAGCGATGCGAGAGGCCCGAGAGGCCCGGGACGCCCAAGAGGCCCGAGAGGTGCGGGAGGCACTAGAGGCCCGTGAGGTCAGGCTTGCCCGAGAGGTTTCACGAGAGGCAAGTGAAACGGAAGAGGAGAAGTTGCTGAGGGAGCGTGGCAAGCTGTCGCCATTTTCGAAGGGCGGGCTTACACGCACGCCCCCTAAGGGTTTCGGATCATCAGCCGTCACGCCCCCTGCGACGACATTGGTCGCTCCAATGACTAGGGAGCGGCAAGTGGATGAGCCAATGGGCGGATCGACACCCAGGGAGGTGGAACGCCACTTCACAGCTCCGGCAGTCAGAATGGAGAAGAGAGCCATTAACCTCTCCGGAGCAGGTGGAGGATCAGGCCAAGCGCCGGCAGCTTGCAGCAGCAGAGCCGGTGGCGGAGGCTGTGGCTACGGGTTTAAATACAGGTATATCTGTGGATCCCCTTACGGAGGCGCCCCTTGAGGGAGTGTTGGGCCACGCAACGTACCACACCAAATCCATTATGGAGGCGGTCAGATCGAAGACGAGCAAACTTAATAAAGAGGAGATCGCAAGTATTGGCGCCAACACAGAGCGCCTCACCGCCATCGTGGGCCTCCTGGTGGCTCGCTTAGCCGCCACTGAAAGGAAGCTGGAAGAGGCTCAAAGAAGCGTACCAGTCTCTACCGGGTTCGTTCCCCCTCCCCAGGAGGTACCGTCGCACACCTATGCGGCGACTCTAAAGCTGGGGAGAAGTCAGGAGACACGACCCGTTCCGGTGCGCCAAGGACCGGCCGTAGCAGTATATCCAGCGGAGGATCAGCGGGAAAAGTTAAAGACTGCAGCTGACACAAAACTTGTGCTAAAAACTTCGGTACAGCCAGCGAAGATCGGAGTAACCATAAGCAGCATCTGGCCATGCGGAAACGGCGGAGTTATTGTGCAGACCGGGTCGGCCAGGGTAGCGGAGGCACTCAGGAATGCCATCCCTCCCACCCTACGTGCTACGGAGCCTAAAGATAGGATGCCGTTAATCTCCCTATCGGGAGCGGAACAGACGGAGACATTTGAAGAAGTATTGGAAAACCTCTATAAGCAGAACCTGGCAGACACGGATGGAGCGTAGCTACCCTGAGGAAGGAGCTGAAGTCACTCTTCAGGAAAAGGCGAGCGGGAAACAGGTGCATGTGGGTCTGCCAGGCATCGCCTGCGCTCCGCAAGCATCTTATCGCTACAGGGCGGGTATACATTGGGTGGGAGGTCGTCGAGGTGAATGACTTTGTGGGAGTCACCTGCTGTAACAGGTGCCAGCAGTTCGGCCACCCGATAAAGTATTGCCGATCCAAAGTGTCCACCTGTGGGCGCTGTGGAGAGGACGGCCACGATAAGGAAGAGTGCAAGGCCACCAATGCCTGCTGCGCCACGTGCAAAAAGTTTGGACGCAAGGAGGCAACTGGCCATGTTACCAATGCACGAGACTGCCCGGCACCACGTCACGCCGAGGACCGGGAGCTCCAAAGGATAAACTATAGCTAACAACGTTGCTGGTATCAGGTTCGGGCAGCTAAACCTGGAAGGTTCAATGGCAGCCACAATGGAGCTCCCGGCAATAGCTACTGAACTCTCGCTCGACCTGGTGCTACTCCAGGAGCCATATATACAAAGGAATTGCGCCAATGCCATGAATGGACTGTTGCTCCCATCAGGGGATTGCAGCGAGGCGGCCATCTATTTAAGTAGAAAGGACGTCACCTGCTCGGTGCGGGAGGACTTGTGCTCCAGCCACTGCATGGTGGTTCACGTGTGCCTGACCCCACCAGCGCTCTCTGTCTACGCGGTGAGTGCATACTTCCAATACTCACACAACATTGGCCCCCA